>APFE030056184.1:42645-173551 GCA_000404065.3 Pinus taeda | reverse complement strand
AAAGGTATTGACCCTAAGACTTGCATTCATCACATCTACATCGAGGAAAACAGTAGACCAATCAGACAACCTCAGAGAAGGATGAATCCAAACCTTAGGGAGATAGTGAAAGAAGAGCTCCAAAAACTACTTAATGTAAACTTCATTTATCCAATTTCAGATAGCCGATGGGTTTCTCCTTTGGTTATAGTACCTAAAAATAATGGTAAATGGAGGGTATGCATTGATTACAGGGAATTGAACAAAGCAAATTTAAAGGATCATTTTCCTTTACCCTTTATCGATCAGTTATTAGATACTTTAGCAGGCAAAAAATACTTCTCATTTTTGGATGGTTTTAGTGGCTATAATCAAATTCAGGTAGCCCCTGAAGATCAAGATAAGACCACATTTACCTGTCCATGGGGAACTTTTGCTTACCGAGTGCTTCCTTTTGGATTATGTAATGCACCCGCAACATTTCAAGGGGCAGTACTAGGTATCTTTTCTGATCTAATCCATGATTGTGTAGAAGTCTACATGGATGATTTTACAGTTTATGGTGATTCATTTGAAGAGGCATTAGAAAATTTGGAAAAGGTCCTTATTAGATGTAAAGAAACAAATCTTTCCTTATGTCATGAAAAATGCTTTCTGATGTTTAATGAGGGAATTGTTTTAGGACATCATATTTCAGGAGATGGAATTAAAGTTGATAGATCAAAAGTTGAAGTCATCTCCAAGTTGCCTATTCCAAATTGTCAAAAAGATGTTAGAAGTTTTCTTGGATTCACTGGATACTATAGAAGATTTATTGAAAACTTCACTAAAATAGCATCCCCACTCTTCAAATTACTTACAAAAGACTGTGAATTCAAATGGAATCCTGATTGTCAATCTGCATTTGAAACTTTGAAAATAAAAATATCTAAAGGACCCATTTTGAGAGGGCCAAATTGGAAACTTCCTTTCCATATTTCCACAGATGCTTCAGATACAGCTCTAGGAGCTGTGTTGGGTCAAAAGGATTTAATTCCTTATGCCATTTACTACACCAGTAAAAATTTGACTCCCACTAAGTTAAACTATACTGTGACTGAAAAAGAATTCTTAGTTGTTGTTCATGCAATCAATAAGTTTAGACATTATATAACAGGCTATGAAACTTTTGTCCATACTGATCATTCTGCAATTAGATATCTAATGAACAAACCTGTTACTAATGGCAGAGTTGCAAGATGGCTTTTACTTTTACAAGAATTCAATATTACTATGTTGGATAGACCAGGGAAACAAAATACAATAGCTGATTTCTTGTCTAGAATCCAAAATACTAATGAAGATTCTCCTATAGAGGATAAGTTTCCAGATGAATATTTATTTGCAGTAACTACTAAGACTCCTTGGTATGAAGATATTGCTAACTATTTGGTTACAGGAAAGCTACCTCCACATTTATTTCCCAGCGAAAAAAGAAGAATTATTCACGAGAGTTCGAATTATTCATGGATTTCTGATGAATTGTTTAAAACAGGGCTAGATTGTGTGATCAGAAGATGTGTTCGGGAAGATGAAATTCCTGATATCCTCAAGGCATGTCATGATGAACCATGCGGTGGAAAATTTGCTGACAAAAGGACGGCCTATAAAATCCTTTCTTTGGGGTATTATTGGCCTTCCCTTTTCAAAGATGCAAAACAATATGTTAGAAGGTGTGATAGCTGCCAAAGAGTTGGGAGACCGACTCTTTCAAATGAAATGCCACTACAACCATAGGTACTCATCGAACCCTTTGAAAAATGGGCTTTCGATTTCATTGGACCTATTAATCCACCATCTAGGCAGAAGAAGTATATATTGGTATGTACTGATTATGTCACTAAATGGGTAGAAGCCAAAGCATTATCTGCTGCTACTGAAAATTCAGTTGTTAGTTTTCTTTATGAGGATAGTTCTAATTGCTTTGGTGTTCCAAGAGAAATTGTGACAGATCAGGGAAGTCAATTTACATCTAACTTGATGGAGAAGCTGATGGAAGAATACAAAATCAAGCATAGAAAATCTACTCCTTACCATCTGCAAGCAAATGGCCAAGTGGAGTCTACAAACAAGGTGCTTGAGAGTATCATCACCAAAACTGTTCATCTACACAGAACAGATTGGGCAGAAAGGCTTCCTAAATCCTTATGGGCCTACAAAACTACATGGAGGAATACAACAGGACATTCTCCCTATGAACTTGTTTATGGGAAAGAAGTCCTGCTCCCCATTGAGTTTCAAGTCAAGACTTTCAAGATGGCAGTCCAGTTGGGGATGAATCTATCAAAAGCCCAAAAGACACAGAATGGAGCAGCTGAATGAGCTAGATGAGATCAGACAAGAAGCAATTTTAAGGACTGATCTAGTTCAACATCAAAGGGCTAAGTGGCATGACAAAAACATCAAAGAGAAAAAGTTTCAAGGGGGAGATTGGGCGCTACTGTTTGATTCCAAGTTCAAAGACTTCAAAGGTAAATTTTCAGACCCATTGGCTTGGCCATATGAAATTGACAAGTCTTGAACAATGGAGTAGTAAGAATCAAGGACCATTGATGAATTTCAGGACTCCTCTTATTGTGAATGGCCATCGATTGAAAATTTATCATAAGCCACTCTCAAAAGAGGAATTTGTCAAGATGTTCCAAGAGAATTCTGCAATAAGGTTGGTGGAGAAGAATCCTTCTTCCCCACCAGCCTAGCCTTTGTTTCTTTCAGTTAAAAAAAAATGTATAAGCCTGAAAACCAATCATAGATTGGCAGTCTTATACAGAAAATACAGAGTGAAAATCAAGGGCACCTGACACTCTATATTTTCCAAAAAAAAAATCTCTCTCCTCTCCTTTTTTTTTCCATCTTCACTCCATCTCATTTGCCATTTCACTCCATCTCCATCTCATTCACTCCATTCCATTCATGTCATTTTCATTTCATTAATAAAATCTCCTTTCATGACTACTTTCACTCAGTTAGTTATTTTCTAACTGCCTTTGTTCAGCTAAGTGGGTGTTGTCCTAGTTTCCGCAGCTGGAGACCGTTTCCGCAGCCGGAAACGATTTCCGCAGCTACCACCACTCTGTTTTGCAAAATTCACAGTCAAAATGTTAGTGCAAAAACCATGAAAATGTAGGTGTAATTGAGCAATTGCCATGAAGACATGGAGCATCTCCAAGACATCAAGAAAGAACAGTGGATAAAGGCTATGGGCAAGAAATGACAAAGTTTCCAAAGGTATGAGAATTTTTTTTTTATCAAATAACAATGAAAGTCATGATTATGCATAGTTATCAAACCATGAAAAGTTCTACTATGTGCAATGATTCAATATGATAGCTCCATTGTCCACTCCTATCCCATGATATTACTCCGCACACCATACATTTATTTCTTAACGGTCTCATGATGGATTTTTCGAGCTTAAACTCAAGTTGACTACACTTTCATTTGCCACCTGCGCTCATAAGATGTGACCAATCGCTTTACGGCTCCTCTCCACCGCATTTTCCGCAGCCATCTATCAAAACGTGTAATCTCCTGTACGCAACCGTTAATTCAAATCTCGTCCCCACTCCACTCACTTACCATTTCATTAAAAGTTTCCCTTTCATATACACACATTTCAAATTGTGAAGTTATTTGTGCTTCTCTACCCTCTGTTCCGCCTGTAATTTGAGGCATTCCCATTACCTGCTACCAATTGCAGCCACTGCATTTTACAGCAAACCCTGCAACCGAGCTACTTTCCCTCTACTAAATCCTTTGCACAATTTTATCCTCGATTGAAACTCAAAACCGAGAGAGGAATGGGAAAATTACTAAGGGCAGAGCCAGAAGGACCGAAATATTTAGAAGGTTACCCCCAAGCAAAGGAATTGTTGAGGAAAGCCAAATGGTTACACTTCATCCAGAAGTTCAAAGGCTATAACAAAGAGGTAACCAAGGCTTTTGCATGGTCTTTCGATGGTCAAATGGTGGAGATTGGAGACTTGAAGCTCACGGTGACCAAGACAACAGTAGCAACTGCCACAGGCTTACCTCAAGAAGGTGAACGATGGTTCAAAAACAAAAGCATGGATGAACAGCCATGGAGGATTATGCTAAGAAACCCAGGTATGGACACCACTGTGTTTACTAAAGGAATACCTGTTCATGCACTGAAGGAAGAATGGGCTAGTCTGCTATTAGTTATCCAAAAATTTGTCACTTGTGGGGCCGTTTTGGTTCGATGTACATGTACCATGCTAGACTGCTGATGAATTTCTTAGAGAATCAGACTCTTAATTTACCTTATTTCTTGCTGTTAAGTTTGAAAAAAATGAGTATTACAGTCCAAAAACACATAGACAATATAGAACCTCATCTATACCATCATGGACTTGTAAAAATTCTCATTGAGGACCAACTAAAGAAAAACAAAGATACCTGGGAAAAATTCTTGATAAGAAACTACTTCCAAGAGCCAGCTGAGGCCTCTGAAAGTAATACACCAAAGGCACCAAGGAAAAGTAGGAGGAGAGAAAAAAGTACTCAAATCCAAGACCCCCCTACTACAAAAGCTCAAGAAGTTGGTCAACAAGAAGAGGAAAATAGAATTAAAGACAAGAAACAGAGGAAAGATAAAGGTAAAAGGACCATTCAAGAAGTCTACCAATCACCTGAGCCATCCATAGAGGAGGATTACCAACCACTGTCAGAAAGATTAGTACATCTTCAGGCTGCTATAGCAAAGAAAAAGGAAAGAGGAAAACAGAGTATACGAGAAAAGAGTACTAGTTCACCAGTCTTGAGGAGAAGTCACAGGTTAAGAGGGAAGTGGAATAAAACACAAATAAAATGGCCCCACTTCATTGACTTGGGTGGAGAAACACCGGAGAAAACTCCAGCTGGCCGTCCTTCACCTAGTCCTCAACCAAGTATTGAAACTAGTCCCCTACATAATGAAAGCCCTTTCCGGCCAGAGCTAGAGAGCAGTCCTCCTCCTCCTCCACCAGATTTTGAGCTCACTACAAGAAAGACACCTGAAATAGATCCCAATCAACAGAAGGTATATGACTACTTGGATTCATTGGAAAAATCAGTTGCAGGTCCGAGTACCACTCTGCCACTAGATGCACAAGTTCAGTCCTTAAAACAGGAGGTGTTTGAATTAGAAGTACTAAGCAGGCATATCAAGCAGGAAAATGAAACACTCAAGGAACAGAGCAAAGTAGACAAAATTATTCATGATAACACCATGCTTCATTTAGGACTATGGCAAAAGAAAAACAAGAAACTGAAGAAAAAGTGCAAAAGGTTGAGCAGAGCCTTAATTAATCTCAAATTTAGATGTCTAATAAGGAAACCAAGGATGGTGGTGGCACCAAAGAAGAATAAAAGAGGGCTAGATGTCCTAGTAGAAGCATCAGAACACATGGACTAAAGGGGAATGTCTAAATTCTGGTTGCATGAGGACATGCAACACCTTCACAGTGGGGGTATGTTGAGTCCCAAACCTGCACTTCCCTATATACCCTTTCAGCCTTTTTTTTTCCATTTATTTCATCCACCTAGCTATCAAATCATTGCATATTAGGCTAAAACGAGCTTATGAAATGGTTTCCTAACTATGTTTCTGACTGTTGTTTGGTTTAGATTTTTTGTTCAACATCGGCAGAAACTTGTCACTTTCCGCAGCCAGCCTGAGTTTCCGCAGCCATTTTGTCAAAAGCTATGCTACAGGTGTCCAATGGAGAAACCAGCCACATGGGTAGGATGCAGGCGACGTGTACATGGAGTGTGTCCTCTCAGATCAGCCAAATCGCTCATAAACAGTCATGGTCAACGACGGTCAAAGGAAGGGCCAAATGAGGAATTTTGGGGTGGCACGGCTCTGTTTTGGCACACGTGAAGGATTGTGTGGCACGATCCTTCATTCTTGGAGGTACTGGCACAACTCTCGACCAGCCTATGAACCGAATCAAGTATCCACGACTCCATGAACTCAACTGTTGTAATGACCATCATGCTAAATCTCAGAACGTGGAGATTTACGTGTCTCTTGGCAGCACAAATCTAGGAATTAGTTATTAGCATTTGCACTTATAAATAACGTGTTGATATACGCTGAACAGTTAGTCTAGAAGTTGTAATTTTGACTGTTGTTTCATCCCACTGTGCTTTATTTTCCTTTACTTTATTTCTGCAATTCATTACATGAGAAGACAGCGTTCCTGAATCCAATTTGTGAATAAGTAGTTGGTTGACTGAGGTGACAGAGGGCCCCTGTACACCAAAGCTTGTATAGTTTCTTACTTGCTTTTGTTTACTGCTTTTTGTAGTCATTATTTGTACATATTTTATGTTGTTATAATGTTCATCACTGTCCATATTCCATGTTCTCTTCATAACTGTTAAGCTGATCAGTGTTTCCTTTACAGGTTTTTGTAGGCAGCTTGGGCACATTTACATGTTTTCGATAGCTACTGACATGAGATCATCTTGTCCTTTCTGCTGATTTTTATTCATTAAGTTTAATTCCGGCATTGTCACTTCTTTCAATTTTTGTTTTGCTTGATTACTTTTCTTCCATTTAGACATCATATTACTTACTTGTTTATGATTTCCTTTCTATAGCCAAGCGACTCAATTAGTAAGGAATCAGAATATTACTTGAAGTAGTGTGATCTAGTTTGCTTTCCTGCAAGTTAGAGATTGAATTACTTATGTCATTTTCAAGAGTTGAAATATGAATGAGTAGTTAAATCTTAGTTTCCTTTTATGCAATTTAATTTCCTGCAATTTAGATATCATAATACTCAGCTTGTTTATGATCACTTCCTATAGTCGGACTGAGTCAAAAGGTGAAGGGTCAGAATATAGGTTGAAGTAGTGTGATTTAGTTGCTTTACTTTTAGTCTTTGAGTTTCTTTAAGTTCAGATTTTATTTTCTTTTTCACACAATGGTAAGGATACTGGGCCATTGTCACTAGTTCATTGTTTTAATGCATTTACTTCTTTTTGAGAATTGATTTCATTACAGTCAGTTTAGAAAATTTCTTTTTGAACTTTTAAGGTTGGAAAATCATTGTAAAAATCATCATTACCGTTCACACTTAATTTTCAATTTCGCCATCTCACACTAGGGAATCCACAGAAGATAAACCCAAAAACAAACTAAAAACTCAAAAACAACAAAAGACTAAGGAAAAGGTTATCTTGCACATAAAGTGCACTTCACTTCATTAGTTTACGACTCTCGTATTGACATTTTAAATAGCAATTTAGGACATACGAAATTGACTAAACAACTACCTCCAAATCAAAAGCAACAACAAATGATAAAAGTAATATAATGGAATATACCTTAGAAACAGGAGAAAAAATATCACCAAAATCAATTCCTGGCACCTCGGAATAACCTTTTGCTACCAATCGAGATTTATATTTCTCCACCTTTCCTTTTTCATTCATCTTATTCTTAAACACCCATTTGTTGCCAATGGCTTTCCTTCCACCTGGTAACTCCAAGAGATCCCAAGGCTCATTTTTGTGCAAGATTCCATTTCATCAACCATGGCCTCTTTCCAAAGTTTTCCATCCTTTGAATCTACTACCTCCCTAACAATTCTGGGATCATCCTTAGTAATAGATAAAGTAAAATTGGAACAAAAAGAAACTGGGCTATACCTTTTTTGTTGCCTTCTTTCTCAAACTGATCTTCTCACAACTGGAGTTTGTGGCTCTTCATCTTCTAATTTCTCTTCTGCTGCAAAGTCTAATTCTTGCTCCTTTAGCTCAGACTCTATCTTCTTAGGTTCCTTTGATAGGAATTCATGTTTAATAACATATTTCACCTCTCTAAACACCACATTATGGTTGTACACAACCTTCCTTGTTTCTAGGTTCCTCATCTTTATATCCAATAAGGATGCACCTTTCATATTTACTATCCAAATTGGTTATTTTCTCCTTTGGAACATGTACGTATTCATCACATCCAAATACCGTCGGATGTGAAACAGAGGGTTTCTTACCAATCCATACCTCTTGTGGAGTCTTATCCTCCAACGCTAATGAAGGTGATCTTTTGACTAGGTAACATGCAGTGTCCACCCCCTCTTTCCAGAATTCTTGTCCTAACTTGGCACCACTGAACATGCTTCTTGCCTTTTCCATCAACGCCCTATTCAATGTTTCTACAACTCCATTTTTTTGAGGTGTGTATGGAGTAGTCTTTTGCTGTGCTATACCACACTTCTTAGAACTCTTCAAATTCCTTCTTTCAAAACTCTCCACCGTTATCTTTCCTCATCACCTTTATCTTCTTCTATTTCTAGTTTTCCACCAAAACCTTAAATTCTTTAAACTTGTCAAATAATTCATATTTCTTCCTAAGGAAATATATCCATGTATTCCTTGAGAATTCATCTATAAACTATACATAGTACATAAACTTATCTAGTGATGGAACCGACATAGGTCCAAACACATCACTATGCATAAGCTCTAATATTTGTTTCTCCCTATTAGCACTAGAGAGGAAAGTCACTAAATAAAGCTTCCCATATACACAATTTTCACATAAATAAAAATCTAGAGGGAATTAGAAATACCTTCTACCATACCATTACCATGAAGTATTATATGGTCCTTATCTCCAGTATGCCCAAGCCTTTGATACCATAACATGGTCTTTACTCCAGAGACCACTAGCTTTTCTGGTCCACTTTCTAGAACCATAAAGCTATTGCACCCATCAATAGTAGTGCTATATTGAAACTTGTAAAAAGTTCCAACCTAAGTTCCCTGCATTAATACTAGTGCTCCCCAAACCATATTGCATGTGTCTTTCTCAAACACCATTTTTACACCTGCATCATCCAACTTTCTTACAAATATCTGATTTTTGGCCAATGGAGGAATATTGAGAACACCTGGAAGTGTTCTAATCCTTCCACCTTGCATAGTTCAACTTCACTTTCCTATTACTAATTATTCTAGCCTTCCTGTCATCCCATAAGAAGACATCACCACCATCATATTGATCATACTTGTAGAACCACTCCCATGGGGAGTAAAGTGAAAGGATGCACCTGATTCAATCAACCATGCCTCATGATCTACATGTGTACTTGAAGAAGAATCCATGTACACATCAACACCTTCATCTGAGGTGGTTTTCACCTCTACAAAAGGATCATCATCAGATCCCTTCCTTTCCTAGGAGCTTTAGATATACAGTCATTTTTGAAGTGCCCTTCCTATTCGCATTTCTAGCACACCTTTACAGGGTTTTGTAGAGATTTAGATCTCTCACTCAAGGATTTATTTATCCTTTTTTTCTAGGATCATCCTCATATAGACAAGGCATCACCATTCTGGCCCTCTGTATTTTTCCACCTCATCTCCTCTGACAACAAGGATGAGACTATTTCATCAAACTGCAAGGTAGTTGCATTGATACCTATTGCAACAACCAGACTATCCCACTAATCTAGTAGAGAACACACCAAACTAATGCACTTATCTTCATCTGAAAGTTATATATCAACAAATAACAATTAGCTTACCATAGTATTAAAGGCCTTCATATGCTCTACCAACAAGTCTCCATCCTTTATCCTCAAGTTATACAACTTTTTCCATAGGAATTTTATTCACCCAAGACTTAGATTGGTACAAATTACATAACTTGTTCCACAAATCCTTTCTTGAATCTTCCCTTTATACATTCAACAATATTGAATCTAAGATACCCAATCGTATTGTGCTCGTTTCCTTCTGATCCAACTTCTTGCAGACTTCATCGGGCATTGTTGTTGGTTTAGTACCCAAATCCACCACAATCCACTGATCTTTATCTAGGAATAGATCCTCCATCTTGATTTTCCACAACTCAAAACTATGACCATATAATTTATCGATCTCTATATTTCCATTACTTGCAATTTTCTTTCACCACAAGAATCAATCCCATAGATCTCCCACTGAATAAGGTCTACCACATGCCTGAGAAAAACCCATTAGCAATGAAGACATCCCCTTCAAGCCAAAACATCTATGATACCAAATGTATGTTTTAACCCCATACAAAAATTACTTGCATATGAATTCTAAAAATAGAAAATAAACAATGGCGATGACATAAAACATAAAACATATATAGACAGAGATTTCCCCTGGATCCCAAAATCAGGATTACCAGATTGACTTTTCATTATATTCCTTTCAATGTTACAATACATATATATACATGCCGAAACATCCATAAACCCCAATCCATGAACCCTAGATTAGAACCTAATCATATTTCCCTTGACTGGATCTACAAAAAATACCATGGACAGAAAACCATCATGCCCAAGACCATGTGTGAAAACCATGCAAAAAACCATAGGTAGGTTGGTTCCCCTAATATAGGGTCCAAAAAAGAAATTCCATGGCACGATGTGTGTGGGGCTAGTCATGGAAATAATATAACACACACGCAATAGATCACTTTTCTTTTCAAACTCATTAAATTAAATGATTGGGATCGACTATTTACGAAAAAAGAATACCTTAGTCGAACATGGGTAAGAGGTTCTTTTGAGTATCATTTTCTACCTGTTCAGACTCAAAAGAAGATTTACGATAAGGAACCTTTGGATTTATCCTTTTTGACTCTTTTTCAAACTCTCTAAATATGAAAAAATAAGTTAAATTACACCTTTGTTGGACTCCTAAAAACATCAAATAGGGATGGAATAGTTGAACATGATGATACCAAACCACTCCTTCTCAGGGTTTGTTAAAAATACTTAGAAGAATTCACCTGTATAGATAAAATATATGTTATCCTCCTTAAGCTTGTATAAAATAAAGAGGTGTTGACGAGAAATGGTTAAGGAAATTGGGAAAATAGGGTGCTTAACATATTAATGGCAGTGATTCAGTCTTGATATGACACTCTTCCAATTCATCTCCATGGTTGTTGGGTTGGGAAATATTCTTGTCGTTTTGGTTCATCATAACATATTTCAGATCCTTCATCAATGGTTTTGGTTCAATGCCAAAAACTCCATTCATTGTCGTTGATATTGTCAAGAGAAGCCTCTCAATTGACATCTACTACAATACTCCTAAGCCATCATTTCATGTTCAATGCATCTCAATATGCTTCTCATCTACGTCATTCCATATGAGATATTGATACCCATTTCATGTTATTGATGGGGGGATACATCAAGGCCCTCTTGCGATAGGTTGCTTCTGGCCGACACCAACACATTATCCAGGGAGTGACTTAGAAAATCCCTTTAGCTCATTGGAACCTACATACATAAATGGTAAGTTTCCTTGCTTTTGGTGACAAGTGTTTGTCATTTCTATTCAACTAGAAGACTCTATGTGGTGTTCAACTTCAAATTATTCATTCACACCATATAGATTGTACTGCAGTACCTTGAGAACCACTAACATTATCAGTGGGTCCTCTTGCATTTGTTAACGACTTACACCATTGGATCATAATCATATGGTGTCTACCATGTTTAAGTTCAACTCATTTAATCTCATGGTTGGGCTCATACATTGAACGATTGTGTGAACATGATAGAAGACCCTGGATCTAGTTTCATCCATTTGGGCTATGATTTCAAGATTAATAGAGGACATTCATCCAACATGGGTCTACACTTTGTCATCAACGGACAAGAATTTGATCATTGTACATGTAACATTAGCTTATATGCGAAGCATGGGTACTCCTCCCTCAATAGTTATTGATATGGATTTTTCATATGGTAAAGAACATTAGTCATCAACCATTGCTGCTGAATTTGTACTTTAGGGGGCAATCTATTCCAAGCCATTTTGTCACATTTGGTCAATAGGCATGCAAATTAGACCATTAAGTACCCAGACACATTTTTTCATTGTCACTTCAAAAAACCCTAAGCATCATTTCTCAAAAAAGTTTGATTTTCTGCGACTGATTGCTCAAAATTATTCTTTTAAGCCGTAACACACCTAGTGGTTTTGCCCACCCGTGCTTAGTGTAGGTTGCATGCTTGGTCAACAACACTGAAAAACATTGGTTTCTCCACTCTGCAGGTGTGGTGATTCTATAAATTCAGGAAAAACACAAAATATTTCTGAAGCTTCCTCTTCCAAAAGCTTCTAAGGTGGTTTTAACTATTTACTAAGATAGAGATCTAAATTTCTTATTTGATCCTATCCTAGTGAACCTATCTATTGTCCCTTGAGCTCATCCACCCATCATAATTAGATCTTAAGTCTAAGATGGTAAATCCTAAACTATCCTTGTTATCGTATATATTTACTACCTTCCATATCCTCATGGTTGGATTTTGGAGATTGATTCTACCCTTACGCTATTGCCTTGGATCTAAGAAGTCATCACTTTCATGCATTAGGGTTGGTATTGAGGTGTTTTTTGTGACATGGAAGGACAAGTCAACTTGGGGGAATATCTACAATGTATGTTGGTCGGCACCAGTATTGCAGCAATAATGCTACAATAATGATGCAACTCCTGGGGCTCCCTACTTTATTTTTATCAACCTGGTAGTTTGTAACAAACTTGGAAGTGATGGTGCTGTATGCACAAGTACTAACTCTTACTGCAGGCTGTCATTTGGTCAACTGGCGCAAGTTCGCTAGGAACTTAAGCCAACTTCTATGACTTCTCAGAGGAGGTTTTTAGCTGTGATGAAAGAAAGCTAACTCTATAGAGGTTATTCTATTTGTAGAAAGAGAAGGAAAACTGAAATGTAATGCCCCTAGCAAACCCTAATTTATTTATTAACCCTACTTTTGCAAGAAAAGAGATGAAAACTGATGAAATGATTGCCATTGACTACTGGAAAGGTAAATTGCATTTATTCAAGCTACTTCTGAAAAGAAATGAGAAGAAAACATCTTTTTGTGCTTTTGAGTGTTTTTATGTGAACTTATTATGCTCGTGATTTATCTGGTTATGATTGTGCAGAGGTTTGGTGGAAAAGGAAGGTGGAGTTGGTTTTTCCAGAGGTGGAGGAAGGTGTGGAGAGGTCCTAAGAAGCTCCTAGTATCCTTCTAAATACCTTCATAGCAATTGGACTTCGAAAAATCACTCACAAGAAATTCTGCAGGAGGCTGCAGGGGATCTACAGGAGGATCAATAGGAACATCTACAGGAGGAGGCCACGAGCTAATTTTGGAGTTCTGACGGTGGAAAAATGATGGAAAATGGTAATTGAAGGCTATATGAAGGTGTTTAGGTGTTTGGAGCTTGTCAAGGAAGATCAAGAAATAACATGATGGTTGGACTTGTTCAAATGGCAAGAAATGAGCTTATGGAAAAAAGCGCAGAAATTAGGGCAGATTGGCGAAATGTTGCGAATGACTTGGGAAATCTATGAGAAGTGAGCTAGTGCTAGCTATTTTATGGATGTATGGTGAGCTGAGGTGTCCTACAAGAGATCTGCACATCTACGTACAAAAACTGATCAAAGAAAGAACAAACTGTACTATGAAAACAAAAATTTCTCTAGCTTGACCTAATTTCTGACCTACAAACAGAAAATACTGAATAATAACTTGTGAACAAAAAAGCATGTAGAGAGATCTATGGTAAAAGAATAGGAAATGATCTAAGAAATTGAATCTTAACCAATATATCAATCTTTTCCAAATCAAATCATCACACTAGCAACTGCATGGAAGAGAAAAACTGTGTTTTTGGTGGCAGCAGTAGTGGCTTGACCTCAAATGATAGTCCTAGGAAGGGAGAAAGGAGATCAGGGCCTGTTGTTGGCCTTTTTGAATCTTATTTTGTCACTGTAGTAACCTACTTGAGCAGCTGAAACAAAAACAACTATGCAAACCATCAAAAGCAACCTAATCTAACAAAGTAAAATGAATCTATGCAACATAAATAAACTCATGAATTGAAGCAAAAACATATAAGTACACAATAAGAGGTGCTGGGCAGCTTGGGTTGGGCCCTAACCCAAGAGCTTTAGCACTCTAAAAGAGATCAGTGCTGGTGATGAGCCCCAAGTTGGGTAACTTATTGGGCTCATTTTGCCTAATTATCCCTGTTCAATCCTTCATTTTTCATAGCTTATGCATTATTTTTTAGTATGTTTATGTCATTTGTACGAATAAGGGTAGTCACTCATCCTAGGTGGCTAACACGTGCTTATTTCAGGTTTTTTCGACACATGTTGGAGCAAAACCGAGCAATCATGGGCTAGATGACAGCCAAGCTTGAGGCGAGGATTCGTAGGGGGGTTGTCTATGACATTAAATAGCCCTTCCTCGGGATGTTCACCCCCAACTCCGAGCTCGAAAGGCCACCAAAAATGGATCTTGAAGGTAGCCAAGCAGATTTTGAGAAAGTGATTGTCTACTCACAGTTTGGACAACCAAGTCCCATAGATTTAGGAGGCCAGCTAGGGCCCTCGTGGTGTATAAATGATAAGGCCTCAGCCTTCGTAAGGGACTTTTGAAACCATTGCATATTTTGCACTACAGTGCGGTCAGCTTTAGCTTGCTCTCTTGTAGCCATTTTGGCATAACTTTTGACTGATGACTATTTTTTGTTAATGATAAGCAGTCCGACTTTATATCAACTCTGAGTTTTCTATAGGAGCCGTAGCTCTCGGGGTTGGGCCCAACCTGAGAGCCTAGGGTCTCCTTTATGTACTGTTATCTTTCCTTCATGCATCGTTGTTTTCCTTTTATGCATTTGGAAACATGTTTCTGTTAGGTAGATTTAGTTGTGTTGATTCACTAGGTTACTGTTTATGAATAGAATGTTGGGTTGCATTATATTCTTTCCATGACTAACCTACGTAGTGAACTGGGAGGTTAGAGGGGGGGCGGAGCCCCCCCTTCACCGCGCCGATTGCGCAGCAGGGGGTTGGCAGCCCCCCCTGTCCGGGGGGTTTGAGGGGGGTGGGTAGCCCCCCTCTACGGGGTTCGGGGCAGCGGCCCGAGAAAAATTTTTTTGGACCCTATATTAGGTTGGGCGAACCTACCTATGGTTTTTGGTCCATGGTTTTGGACGCGATGGTTTTCGGTCCATGGTATTGGATGCTTCGGCATGTATAAATATGTATTGTAACATTGAAAGGAAAATAATGAAAAATCAAGCTGGTAGTCTCGGTTTTGAGATCCTATGGGAAATCTCTGTGTATATGTGTTTTATGTGTTATGCTCTCGCATTTTTATTTTTTCCTGTGATTTAGAATTCTTATGTAGGTAATTTCTGTACGGGGTTAAAACCTACAATGTTTACATAGTTGGAAAAACTCATATACACAAAAATAGACCCTTGAAACCATCATAATAGGATTCTACATATTGTGTGACAACCAATCATGCCAAAAGACGATAATTTCCCCAACTTGCAAAGGGGAGAAAAATACTTCAAGGACGTACACAAAATGAGCTTTGGTGTTTGGAAAGCAATGTGCAAGACCAAGGAAGGCTCCAAAACTGAGTGTAAGACAAAATTTTGGAGGGTATTATAGCAGCTAAAACACTTGGCGACACATTGGTAGAATTCTATCTTCTTTGCCTTGGTTAACTTCTTCTGTGTAGGGCCTCAGTTCTTTAAGGAGTATTGATTCATTTTGCAGATTACTTTGGTCTCCCCACTTACTCCATGAATAGAAAGGATCCCCTTTATGCCTTCTCAGTTGAACATAACATAAGATTCAACGATATCACAATGTTTGGAGTTGGGAAGGTTAGTGTAGCTGACGAGCTTAAGATTTTCAAAGTATTATATTTCATCTGTGGTGTTGCTTTGCTACCAAAAGGCTTGGATAGTACCCTTGCAGAGTCATTCATGAACACAAACAATGCTCTACTGCCAACGAGCCTAGACACTACCCCGACAGAGTTTCTTTCTTCACCTATCTGCATAGGAAGCCTTTCTCTTATTTCACCTTTATTTATTTATTTTAAAGAGGACTTTTCATCGACACTTATTCAGTTTTGGGTAGAAGAGGGATCCTGACTTATTGAGAATAGAAGAGGTTTTTCCTTCCAAAAGCATATAGAGACCTCTGAATTAGGTTTTCTCATTTACATTTTTCCCCTTCTCCTCTTCTACTAATTGGATAAGCATGAAAACACTAAAACAAAAAACCGATTGTAGGCATCAGTTTTCTTGAGTAGACACAGGTTCATGGTTGGAACAAAACTCTCCTTATAGACAGATCGTATTTTCTATGAGAACTTCATCGACCAAAATATGTAACCAACACAAGGGAGACAAACTGGAGGTTAGCCAAATGTTGAAGTGTCACAAGACTCTTTAGATTTAAGCCAAACACATACTAAGAAGCCAAAATAGGTCTAGGCACAACACTTATTCCCATGATGAAAACAAAAGGAGCCAAACAAAAAGAAATAAAACAAAGGAAATAAGATGAAAGGAAAGACATCACACAAAAAGGACACAAAACCAAAAACCAAGAAAAAGAACCTAAACCAAAGGATAATGTAAGAGAAAAGTATGAAAATATGAGAGAATAAAGAGAGCAATATGGGATGGGTGCAATAGAAGGAAAAATAAGATGCAACTAATCCTACTCCTAACCTAGAAACTAGAAGGTCGGGGTCACGTATAATGGAATTTACAGTGTAGCCACCGTAATCGTTCCCGACCTGTAATCACAAAGATACGATAAATTAAAATAGATATAAAGCAATGTGCAAGAGAAAATATTAGAGCTTTAATCATTTGCACAAAAATTAAAGGTCTTGCCTGTGGGAAGAAAGATGTGTCACAACCACTAATTTCATCCAATTCACATTATTACCTCTCCGACAGAAAGCATAACCAGACAAACCTCGAAGACTTCTTGCAAATGCACCTTCTTTTGTGTCATACTACTTAACAAGCATGAGAAATGGTTGAAACCTATTTATTGCAATGGAGATTTCTGAGTAAGATTGCTCCAACCATTCAGGGGCTGGATTATAAAATTCATGATGATCCTCTTGAAAACCCTGAAATATTTGAAAAGGAATATTTTCAATTAGAGGCACGAGATTATAACGAGAACCTTGTGAGGGAAAATAGATCTTATCATATTCAGCAGTCATCTAGAGACAATGAGGACCTGACATAACCATTAGTGGAGATTGAAGTGCCTCAACCGCTCGACAAAAATCCGAACAGTGAGATGTTGAAGGATGAAGATGGAAGGATGTAAAACAACTGCCAATATATATATTGGTGGGAAAATGATAACTTGAATGATAGTCATCAAAGAACGAACAATGATAAGATGAGTTGATTACAACATCAGATTCCCAGTTTGTAATAAATGAAGATAAATCAATTTAAACAATTCTGCGAATGCTCTGAACAATCGAATCAAGTTCCTTGCAAGCCAAATGTGACAAATCATTTTCCTATAACTGGTAACAAACTGTGCAAGCATCATAATCAAGAAAATAATTTAAAAGGGATGTCAGTACAACAAATACATGAGACTAGTTAGGATATGGTGGATGGAGAAGAACGTGATTCGTGCAATAACTCATGCATTCATTATTACTCAAGAGGACTTTATGTATGATGAAGGGGAAGATTTGAAACATAAGTTTCTGATAGGCATGATTACTTCGGCCAAAGATAACCTTTGAAATCATCAACTTTGCAATTCTATGACTCTATGAGAGACACATATTCCAAACCTGAGTTTGATGTGAGATATTTACATGAATATGAATAAATTAAAAAAATATTCTTGAATCCGGTGAGAAGTAAAATCTTGAAAATTTGAAAGATCATACCTAAAATACCAAACATTTTTCAAAAATAAATTTTCCTCAAGTGAAACCATGCAAAGAGAAGGATTGTGCGGGAAAAACAAGATCTGACTTAGTTTGGGGGGCTTACTAGAGTTGTGAGATCCTGACATAACCATCAACAAAAGTTGAAGTGCCTTAACTCCCTGGAAGGTCTCGAAACTTTCTAGGATTGTAAAATCACATTTTGAATATTGAATTAGAAAATGCATGGTTTAAGGATAACTTCTACCGGTGGTTTCATTAAATCCACTTCTCACCGGATGGTAGCCATCTTTGCCATTGATTTCACTAGATTTTTCAACTTCAAGAACTAGATTACTCAAGTCGAAAGGTTCTTCTGATCACAAATTAAAAGATAAATGAATTGGGGAAATTTCATGGGAAAGCTGATTTGAAGATTTATGCAAGAGAAGATATGATGAGGGGTGGAAAGAGTACTCAATGATTCAATTGTTTTTATTTGCATCATGGATAATCTCATTATCTTGTGTCAATTGAGAAAATAAATCATTGGATGAAGAACTTAAAGAGCACGGAGTCTCTCTATCACAAGTAGATGCATCGCAGATGGTAAAGTACAAGGGATAGTGAGATGAAGAGGAAGTTTCGATAAGAAAACATCTTCTTTGACCGAATCAGATTTTGGATCTAAAGTAAAATCTTCACGAGAAATAAAAGATCATTTGATGCACTTGGGCATTGGTGATTGCATACATCAATAGAGTCATCATCATTGGAATGATTGTTACCCAAGGACAAAAATTCATCGAAAGAATTAATTACATTTGATTTACTACCGAGATTGACAGATTGGAAATCACCCAAGAATAGAAGCACATTGTTTTGACATGGAGGATTTGGAAAAAGAGAAGAAATATTAAAAGAATCTTCACCTTCTTTCTCTTCTACCTGTGTAATGTGACTGCCTTGTATCTGATCACAATTTTAACCAGTTACGTGAAAATCAAGAGAGCGTGAAAGACTATATGGTGGAGTAGATTGATCGGGCAGATCACAGTACAAAGAGTCATGACATCTAGTTGATAGAGGATCACAAAAATATATATCAGATTGGAGGCTAGAGTTATTAATCGTAACATCATGTTGCAGAATGGGGAAGTTAGTCTTCCCCATGGGCTTCAAGAGCCATTCTGGGATTTCCTCCATTGAATCCGAGTCATGAGAAATGGAAGAAGAATTAGAAGATGGATTAGGAATTTGATTTGTGGAATTTTCAACTTTTTACCATTGCATATAGGCACCTTCATAGGAACTAGAAAAGGATGAGGAAAAATAAAAAAGGAGAAGTAAATTCCTCCTCTGAAATTATAGGTGTCTGATGATTTGCAAGAGTTGGGGAAGTAGGAAAATCATGGGGTTCAGATTCACTGTGTAAAGAGATAAGAACCAAGTGCTCAAACTCTTGTCTCAAGAAACCCTGATTCATGTCTTCTTCAAAAAATTCACAAGAAAGGTGAAGGAATCATTCTTAAGAGATCGATTCTGTTATGAACATCTCAGTAATTATACTTATCAAAGGCTTGATGAATCTCCTTGAGGAAATGATGAAGGGAATAGATGGAAGAAGGTGGAAAGGTATGACACCATTGATTAAAACGACCTTCAAGGGCGAGGAAGAAAATCACACAAGCAAAATCTTCATCATTGATTTCATATATTCACAAAATTCAAGAAGAGTCAGAAATGTGCTCGGTTATGCATATTCCATCCTTACCATCAAACTGGGTCAAGTTATAGAGAGGCTCACCAGGGATTGAAAATTGATAAAGGGAAAAATTAGAGAAATACCCCGGGAGTAAGAGTTGATTATGGGCCATTTTAAATAAGAGATTGAAATCAGATTCAATGGTCTCAACTTGTCATCTGACCTTCCTTCTAATGCCACTATTGATGGTACTCGAAATCCGTAAACCAAGGGGTCTCCCCAATGTAAAGTCCCAATTGGACCTCACACCATTTGGAGTAGGAGTGCCATTCGAAATAATGACTCGGTTGCCATGTATTCTTAGAGATTTGCCTTCACTATAACTATCAGTAGGAGAGCGGAACACATGGCACCTTCGCAAATTAAGGGGGGTGTTCCTAGTGAGTGTTTAATCATATGTGTGTCAAAGTTATTTCACTGTAGAGGGGAGGAAAAGTGAGCTTCTAAGAGAGAGGTAGTAGTACCACCCTAGTAGAGACACACATGAATAAGAAAGTTCTGTACAACATCAGGTAGAATAGTCGAAAAAGATGTGACAACCATTGAAACCAATATAACAAGGAAGATCTATCTAATATCCAATGGAATAGTCCATGAGGATGCGACAATGATAATAGAAATTAAAACAAATTGTCAATATGATAAGTACCAAAATAATCAAAATAGTTCAAATACTTTAGCACAAATGAAAGCAAACACAAATTACAAACATTCACATAATAGTCTTACAAATATCCATAATCCATGCATGAAGAAAGTACTGGCCCATAGGGCTTCTGATACTAAGTAAAAGTTCCAAGACACATGTATACAATGAACACCACTATCTCCAGTAGTGGAGCATTGGAGCCACTCCTTTCTCCTCAAAAGAACTAGCTTATCTCTTTAATTCCTTGCCGAAGGAGCCAAGGTGAAAAGTCCTTTACTCATACGATGAGGGAGTGTATATAACCAAGGGGAGATGATTCCCCTTCCTTGTGAGCCTTTGACTACCGTCATGACTGTTTGACTTCCTACGAATTTTCAACTTACATGACTCTTTATATTCCATGTGTGTCCTTTGGACTTCCACTTTACAATACATTTTGAATACCATTTACATGATCCATAATGACAATGTGGCATATGAAAACTCATGACATGACATGACATGACATTGCTGACATGGACTACTTGAAGATGTGGAATTTTCAAGCCACTGTTGTTGTTATGTGTTGAGTGTTTGCATGAGAATGCTCTTCTTTTCACCTCAATATGACTTGGTGATAAGGGATCTTTAATGATCTTAAGCCTTGAGTTGGAATCGCAAACTGATGTCCATTTTATTTCTTGTGATTTATTAAATTGCATGTTCAACTACGAGAGTGTTTTTCAACATGTTCCCTCCTTCATCCATTTCTTCATCATCTTGCCATAACATGGTAAGGTACATGTATCTGCAATTGACACATGACGAGATGACATTAGTCTGAAAACACCCTAGTTTAAGATAGTGCATTTTGATCCATTGAGTGAGTCGAAACCATGTGATAGGTCGGGGGAGAGGGATTAGTGAATGAATAGTTGTGCAGCTCAAGCAAATAGGGGTGGAACTTGAGCCTTGAGACTATGCAATCCGCAGTTTAGGATGGAATAAGGGAGGAAATTGCGTAGTTTGGGAGCTCAGGATGACACACTAAGGGGACAGACACTAGATCAGCCTATGGCGTAGTTCTAGAGGATAGATGAGCCGAGGTGACTACAAAATTACGTAGTTCAAGAGCTCAAGGTTGAGGCTTGATATTTGAGACTGCACAATGTGTAGTCCAGGTTGGACTGAGGGAGAAAACTGCGTAGTTCCAGGAGTCATTGAGGCAAGTTGAGTGGATGGACACTGAGTGAACACACTGTGCAGTTCCAGGATATAAGGGAGGCTGGGTAATTGTGCAAATAGGTAGCTTAGAGGCTCAAGGAATGATCTTGAGGCTTATGATTGCATAGTGTGCAGTTAGGGCCAGTCTGAGAGAAAGGATTGCACAATTATGGAGGCCAAGGTCGGAGCTTGAGCACAAAAACTGTGTAGTGAAGCAGTCTTGGGTGGCAGGAGCTATGAATTGCAGAGTGCCAAGGGGCAAGGTCACATCTAGAGGACTGAAACTTCACAGTGCATAGTTCAGGGAGGTCGGGTGAAGCCAATTTTCTTAATCGGGAAGCCTTCTCAAAAATGGCTAAGTGTAAGATCGGTTAGACTGATGTGAACAGTGATAAGACTTTGATTGTGATATCACACTTAGAATACTCGATGACACAACAAAATAGATCACCTATGACACATGAACGATGCATTTACCTCCATGCGACAACTTTATGACCAGTTACGACAAGTGCGGCACTTAAGATACACTTTGCAATGACTGCGATGAAACTTGTGTGACAATGCTTAAAACTTTGTGAATGGGTGCAACATATGTTTAAATATTTAGAAAAAATCATATACAAAAGGATAGACCCTTGAAACCATCAGAACAAGCTTCTACACATTGTGCGACAACCAATCATTCCAAAAGATGACAATTTACCTAACTTGCAAAGGGGAGCAAAATACTTCAAGAAAGTACACAAAATGAGCTTTGGTGTTTGTGACAACAATGTGCAAGACTAAGGAAGGCTCCAAAATTGAGTGTAAGACAAAATTTTGAGGGTGTTGTAGCAACTACAACACCTCATTACATTTCTGTCCTTGAATTTGAGAGAACATTCTATTTTTCTCCATGCTTTTTAGTGACGTGTTGTGACTCACCATAAATTGGGAAAATGAATTCAAGTGTAAATTTAATGTGATAATGACCATAAATGATTTGATTGCAGACCAAATTAATCAAAGCCTAACCTCAAGGGTGATGAGGAGTTGTTTTCCGACACTTTCATCCGAATGTTCAGTGTGGAGAGGCCTCCGCATGTTCTACCAAAGTTTGTCTTGGACGTAATTGTCATGCAGGAAGTAGCCTATCACACCTCGACATGATTGACAGCTAGATTGCTGTGGAAGAAGAAGGCACCTTGGCCCACTCTTCCATTGTGGATTGGGTTATATGAGATCCAGAGTATCAAGCAAGCGGATGTCAAAGCGGAACTAATGAAGAAATACCCATTCAACCTCCGAAGCTACAATGTGTATTACACACATTACATTGTGAAGGATCACTGCACAAGAGTTCAGTTCAACTGGATATACGAGGCATTTCATTGGGCCAAGGAGGACCCATGGAGATATTGCTACAATTTATCCAGACCCAATGAACTGGTCGGATTCACTATGGAGTGGTTAGCAAGGCAGTTAGAGCAGCATCATGGAGAGCACCAGTAGTAGCACCAGTAGTAGCAGTGGCAAAAGAGCCAAGCATACTAGTGCGTGATAAGGGGAAGAGGATATTGTTGATCACATGGAGGAGGAACAAAGTGACAAGTTTCGAGCAGATCCACTTGTAGAGAAAGCAGCTATGGCTATAGAGGCAAAGAGGTAGAAACGCGACAAGCAAATCGCGCGAAGGCAGAAGGATAAGAAGAGAATGGAAGAAGCAGAGAAGGAGTTGCATGAGGTGAGAGAGAAACTCTGAAAGGAACAAGAGCTATGCAAATAGGAGAGGGAAGTGTAGAAACAATAGGTATAGCAGGGGGCGCATCATATGCAAACAGACGAAGTAGTGCTTTTACAAGTAGTTGATTCATCTGAACAACTGACATAAGGCAAACAAGGTGAACCATTGTATGGGGAAGACTTTTCTCATGAGATAGAACATGCACTTCAACAGTTGGATGCATACATGGAGCAGCATGAGTTGGATTAGGATACCTACCTCATGCCTCACCACAAAGAGGTCGACTCACCCGCTTCAATGCATCTAAAAGAAGAGAAAGTATTGGATGACCGATGAGGCACTGAGATCCTTGGTTATTAGTCGGAAGAAGAGATGCACAACATCTCGTTTGATGAATCCCAACATAGAGTTGTGCAGTCTCACAGAGTGTCAACTCCAGAGGATCAAACATCCCCTATGCAAGTTGAATAATGAGTGATCGCTACTGATGTGCGCAAGCATCCAACTGCTTTGGCCGATGAAACTAGAGTGTATGCCAAATCCACTAGCTCAAGTGTTTGTTTTCTTATAGCTGAGAATGAGCGAATGGCGAAGGAACTACAGGTGGCCAAGAAAGGAGGAGACTTGGTGACAATGTCCACCCAAGCTGAATTGAAGAAAGTAATACTAGATGAATTATTGTCCCTTGACACAGTTATGCGAGCATTGTACTCCAAGTTTGGTACCGTGCACAAGGCGATTGTCCATCTCAACGGATGGAAGCAATGATGTGCTAGGAGAGCACACATCTTGACGAACATACATGATGATGTTGATGACATGCAAACATGGACAATGAAGTACATGGGAGCCCCACTTCACTTGCCAAAGATGATGAGGCCAAATG
Organism: Pinus taeda; assembly: GCA_000404065.3. Classification (NCBI taxonomy): domain Eukaryota; kingdom Viridiplantae; phylum Streptophyta; class Pinopsida; order Pinales; family Pinaceae; genus Pinus; species Pinus taeda. The sequence goes on along the minus strand of APFE030056184.1, from coordinate 149,547 downwards.
TAGTCGAGCTAAAAGCACGTATCCAGAGTCAGATCGAGAATTATGAGGACCTCCTGCAACTCATCACTAGCATACAGGCTTCCCATGCATGAGTATTCAAGAGCATGGATGTTGTGGTGCGCACACATATGATCCCATCACTTGGGACTCTCACCCAGGCGAAGACCAAGAAGCAGGTCCAACAATAGCTTGACTCGTACTTTGATGAGTTGATGCGCATCGCCACCAGCCTAGAATTGCCTATCAATGTAGACATCATGCACAAGTATGTTGTTGGTCTGGCCACATTGAAGACAATGATGCACATGCTTTCAGACGAGTTGGACAGAGGAGCCGGAGCAGTGTACCTAGATGCTATGGAGGCAAAGGTCAGGTTTCAGATGGATGTCACCACGAAATAGACAGACACTATGAGAGACTATAGAGCTTGGCATCAATATGTTACTGTTGATCAGCATGAGGATGTTGAGAAATTGGACTTTTATACCTGTCTAAGTCAGAGTGATGTCTAGTTTGGCTTGCTGAAGCCATTTTGTTCACATGGGTACATGTGCATTGTAATGTTGAGTCATGTCAAGTGCAAGTCAAGTGTCAACAGTGAATGTAACCGTCATGGAGTAGGTGAAGAGTCATGAGGGTAGTTGAACAATCACAAAGGGGAATTTCAAGGGCCACCCCACCCTTTGCCATAAATAGTTCGTCATAACTCATTGTAGGGGTTTTTGGTCAGCCAATCTTCCAATAAGACTATCTTGGAGAAAGCTTGGACAATATTGTAACGCGCCTTGGCTTCTCCATTGCACGAAGCTAGTACATCTCTTTGGAGGAGTAGGCAGATGTGGCTGTAACGTTTCACTGTTGGGGCTAGCAAGTTTACATGGATGTATTGTATGATTGGAACTTACACTTCTTTATATAATAAGAGCCAACATATTTTCATGCATATGCTGTTATTGTAGCTGGACTGCTCCGGTTTCTTTAATGATGTATGTTGTTTAACTTACGTATTTGTGTAGGAACTACTTCGTATGCAATTATATGAATCTTGTTGTAGGTGTGCTGTTGGTTTAACCATCACTTTGGATTGTTGATTGATTTGCTTTCTAGCTTTTGATGCATCTTCACTCGTGTGTTCCATTCCCAGCTGAGTACTAATACAGGTTGTCAAGGGGGGCACTCATCCCAACCCACTTGTGTTAGAACCTCTCATTCACCTTCCTTGACTCACTGCAACGGTCACACCCTTGCTACTGACAAAGTTATCTTACTTGCCTCTGTGCAACATCGTGGTCAAGACATTACCTTACGACCCACTATTGGGACTCCTACACAAAACGGTCTGAGGTCTAATTGGGACTTCTCACCAGGGAGATCCCCTTGACATGTTGGTAGGTTGAGCACCATCAACATGTAGATTTTAGAAATCTTAAAAATGTTTCTATGAAAGATAAATATCCCCTTCCTAAAATGAATCACATCCTACAAAAGGTAGTTAGATCCAGTAAAATCTCATTGTTGGATGGTTTCTCAGGATACAACCAGGTTCTGGTTCATCCTGATGACCAACACAAAACAACATCTAAAACACCCTGGGCAGTTTTATGTATGTAAAGATGCCTTTTTGCCTTATGAATGCTGGGGCCACCTTCCAAAGAGCAATGTACATAGCCTTTGCTGATGAAATTGATAGGTTCATTGTGATTTACCTAGATGATATAATTGTGTTTTCAAAGATAGATAAAGAACACTTACTGCATTTAAGAAGATTTTTTGAAAAGTGCAGAAAATATGGTATCTCCTTAAACCCTAAGAAGACTCTTTTTTATTTAGAGGAGGGAAAACTTCTAGTTCATATCATTTCCAAAGAAGGTATTAAAATCTATCCTAATAGAGTCGAAGCCATATTGAATATTGACACTCCCAGAAACAAGAAAGAAGTTGAATCCTTCATTGGTAGGATAATGTTTCTCAGAAGATTTATTCCTAACTAGATTGAAACCTTAAGATCCATTCCAAATATTTTAAAGAAAGACATGGAAATAAAATGGAATGCTGAAGCCAAGAAATCCTTTAGTGAAGTAAATTTAACTTTAACTACTGCTCCTGTTTTGATAAGCCCTGACTTTACAAAGGATTTTATTATTTTTTCTTTTGCATTTGAGCATACTATTGCAGCTGTTTTATTACAGAAAAATAGTGAAGGCCATGAACAACCCATATAGCTTTTTTCAGCAGATATTTGAGGGATGCATCACTCAAGTACAACATCATGGAGAAACAAGCCTTTGTTTTGGTAAAGGCATTAAATGATTTTAGAGTATACATATTGCATTCTCATATCATAGAATTTGTCCCAAGTGTTGTGGTAAAAGATATTCTCACACAGACTGACCCAGATGGAAGAAGAGGGAAATGGATTGCTGTAATCCTAGAGTATGACATTGAGATTAAACCAACCAAGCTCATCAAATGTTAGGGATTGGAAAAAATAATGGATGAGTCCAATTTTCATGCACTGGATATCAATTATATTGTTGCATCGGATGAACAGGAAGAGTTGGTGAATCCAAAGGTATCTGAAGCCTTTTCTACTTCACCATGGTATGTAGACATTATATTTGTACTGCAAAACTTATAAGCTCCTCCTGGTTTAACCAAGACAAAAACTAGATTTTTAAAATTGAAAGCTATGAAATTTTGTATTTTAGATCAAAATATATATTGGAAAGATTCTAAAGGTATTTTACTAAATTGTTTACTGAAAGATGAAGGAGACAGGGTCATGGAGGAATTTCATCAAGGAGACTGTGGAGGCCATTTGTATTGGAAAACCACGACCAAAAAAAATCCTAAGCGATGTATTTTACTAGCCTACACTATTTGCAGACGTGCATAATAAAGTCACCACTTGCCACGAGTGCTAAATCTTTTAAGGAAAGAGAAGTATTTTTCCTTTACCATTGAAACCCATTTCAGTTGAAACTCTGTTTTAGTAGTGGGGCCTGGATTTCATTGGTGAAATCCATATGAGCTCCTTAGATCAACATAGCAGCCATTGATTACTTTACCAAGAAGATTGAGGCTATCCCAACAAGGCAAGCCACTGATACTCTCATTATCTAATTTTTAGAAGGTAACATTCTGTCTAGGTTTGAATGCCCCCATAAGGTTATCACTGACAATGTTGTTGCCTTTAAGTCAAAGAAAATGGTTGATTTCTATAACAAATAACACATAAGGTTAGGACACTCAACTTCCTATTACCCATAAAGAAATGGGCTATACGAGTCCTCCAACAAGATTTTAGTCAAAATCATCAAAAAGCTACTGCAGGGGAAGAAAAAATCCTGACATAAAAAGTTGATTAATGCCCTGTGGGCTGACTGAGTTAGCAACAAAAAGTCTATTGGAATGTCTCCATTCTAATCAGTATATGGATTTGATGTTGTGTTTCCTATTTCTCTGGGAATTCCTATGTTAAAACTATTACAAGAATCACAAGTGGAAACTAATGATTTACAAAGAATGATAAACCAGACCATACAGTTGCAACAATCCAGGGAAGAGGTGTATAACAAAACTCAACTTGTTCAAACAACATTAAAAAGATCTATGACAGGAGAACAAAAGCAAATGATTTCCATTTAGGCTACCTGGTGTTAAAGTGGGACTCAAGGAATGAAGACAAAGGAAATCATGGTAAGTTTGACAGTTTGTGGAAATGGCCATATAAAATTGGAGCTTTTAGAGACAATAATACATTTTTCTTGAAGGAATTGACTGAAGAAGCACTGCTTGGTGGAAATGTCAATGGAAGACTTCTCAAACACTACTTTCCCCAAAGTTAAATCAATTTCATTCAGAATCATTGTACATATCATTTTACTATTTCTACTACAAGAGTGAGGGTGGCTCACATAAGAAATTGAAGCCCGGAGAGAAGGCCCTAAGATTCTAATGATTTTTTACCCATATTTATGATTGACAGTAGGTGGAACATATTCAGTTGTAGAATAAAGAAAATTTTCCCAATGGATCAAGGCTACTGATCTACAACATTCTTGACGCCTCACAAGGAGGGTGCCATCCCCATTGGAGCCAATGTTAGGGTCCTATATTTCATAGGATGACTTTATTGTAGCTGTAATTTTGTATATGAGATGTTGTAAATAATTTTCCATTCTGCAAATTTATTTCCAAAGAAAAAGAAAAGAAAAAATAGAAAAGAAAAGAAAGAAAGGGGACATGTGTGTGTGTGTGAAAAGAATAAAAAATTCCAAATATGAAAAAAGAAGAAAAAGAATGAAAATACTCCATAAAAAATATGTATGCAAGTGAGCAAGTTAAAGTGCGACTCAAAAATAAAAAAATTGTATTAGAAGGACCTTAGAAATTTTTTCAATAAAGTGTGGAGCTTGTTTAAATGCCACATTGAATTAGGAGAAGTAAATTAGTTGTTTTAATCACATAGTTTAAGTGTGATTAAGATGGATTAAATTAAATTAATTTAGGTTAGTGAATAATCAACCATATAGTCTAATCATGGATGAATTATATTAGTTAGAATAAAAAATAATTAACCACAGTGTTTAAGCATGGTTAGTTAGGATTTAATGTTAAGTTTAATTGCTTATTTCATTGCATTTCCAAAGTTGCGAATAAAGTTTTTCATGCGACACATATTGTCGTTACGTGATAAAGGTGAGGCGCACCTTCCAACGGCTCCGATCCACCCCACCCGCATCAACGACAGGGATCATCTTAGGCCCCCTCGATCCCCTCCAAGGTTTAATCGGCAGGGGGGGTGGGGTTAAAAAAAGTTGTAACCCCTTGCACTCCCTTGCTTATTCCCACTTACTGCTCCGATCACCCTTTGAAAATTTCCATCCCACTTTTCCTGCTCACACTGACCATTAACTCCCCCTGCTCCCGCGCCACTTACATCACACCATGTGGATTCCCTCGTCCCCACCATTCACTCGTACATCATTCTTTCCCCTCCACTGCTTGTCCACCAACTCATGCCTACGGACCCCACTCCCCTTCCGCCAAAGCACTCTCCCATCATTACTTTTCCCCCAATGCATTGTTGCCATCTGGCACTCCCGCCACCAAATTAGCAAACCTTTGCTCAATTAATGCTTGCTGATTTCCTGCGACAATAGATCCGCTCTATTTAAATGGTTAAATCACAACGGTAAATTCATTTTTCTTTATAATCCACCATAAACCTATTATATCACCTCCTTTTCTCCATTTCATGATAACAGGTAATCGGGAAGTTGCAGTGCATAGTCGACTAGACACAATCTACTCCAATATTTAGTCAATGAGTAGCATAACCAGTCACCTTCAATCAAGTACCTACCCTTCAACTCGCATCTTGACACCAGATTCGCCTATATTTCCCGGGTAATTATGAAATTCCTGCTCTTTTATCTTCTATCATGGCACCTAAAAAATCTAAATCCTATTATGACAACCCTATGCTGCCCTTGACCATAGACCTAGATCACCAACCATTAGTGGACCAACAATACAAGACTGATGAAACCAATTGTGACTTTGACCTGTATGAGCTTCACAGTTGGTTGAAACAAAATTATCTTGACCTCAATGATGAATTGGGCCTGTGGGAATCTTCACTGCCCCACTTCATCTTCTCATAGACCTATCACTTCCCAGAATTTGTACCCTGGTGCCAATTTCACTACATCCCCAACCAAAGATCAATTGTGGCCCAAAATGGTGACATCTGTTTTACCATCACTACAAAATCCATCTCTTAGATGCTACGATTGCCAAATTCTAGCTCCTTGAAGCCATTTTCACTAGATTCCCTCATGGAATTCCACCAAAACCCAACCTTCCCATAGAGAGCAATATTTTTGAGATTTTTCTTCCATAGGATGTCAATTACCTAATAAAAATCCCCCTACTCAGTCTCTATGTTCCTTGAGATGGCTAAGCAAGTAATTGCAATTATTTCATGCAAACTTAGCTATCAATCCGATCAATGGGTTGATGAGGCCAATGTAGGTTTGCAATTAGTATTTACAACTGGTGATAAACCCCCTATTTTCAATTAAAGTGAGTTCATAATAGAATAAATTCATGAACAACTCCTCAAGTTCTCTACAGAGGGGACTTTTAAGTGTTCTTCAGTGCTAGTGTATTTATTTCTTTACCATCAAGTATATAGAATTTCATTTCCTTTGTAGAAGTTAGATGATCAAAGTAATCCACATTCTGTAATCCTTTGGACTTCCTAGACGAGGAAAAATTCTACCGTGTACACCTTCTCAGATTATGTTGATCAATTCCTACATACAATTGCCAACTTACTAAACAGTGATGTAGAGCCTAGGATAGGACTAGAAATTCAAAGAATTTTTCATCTCAGTTAGTAGAATAAAACACGGGATTGGTATTTATACCAAAATTATACAGAAATAAGAGATTATGGGTGTGATTTTCCACCCTATAGGCTTCCTAAGTTTGCTCCCATGAGAATATTCTCATTGGAATATATCAGGCATATGGTACATATGGATGATTTACATTTTGTTGTAGCAAATAAGATGTCCCAATTCAAGATCAAAGCATAGGTGGGACCTTTTATTTGTAACACTAGGGCAACAGGTAAAGAGGAAGATTCACTCCTTAAACAAATGAACTTCAAATTGAGATTTACCTGGTCACATGACCATTTTGGAATCATCTCCAAGCTGAGAGTGGAACAAAAAACCACTCCATACACTCACACTCCAAGACCAGAGATAGAAAATTTCATGAATCAAAGTCAATGGGAGAAGAACACACTATAGGAGGTAGAATAATAGGTCATATCTCAACAACCTCATAGACTGTAGTACCTCAAGAGAAAAAATACAAGAGACTAAGGGAGGAGGTTTCCCCTTCAGTGATAAAGATTGGAGTGAAAGAATTTCTGATATACAAAAAGAAGCACAAGACTAGTTCTCATTCGGTCTTTCAGCAGGAAGATGAGGGGCAGGCCACCATAGTCCTGACAGGCCATCATGCCTATATCAGAGGAGAGGATATCTTCATAGGATCTCCATCCTCCTCAACTTCCCAAGATCCCCTAGATACAACTCAGACATTAGAATTGGTTTAGGACCAGTACGAAACAAATATTTTTTGCAAAATACAGAGAAATTAAAAAGAAAAATGAGCAGCTCAAGGTCTCCACATACACTCAATTCTAGAAGCAAACAACCTCTTCATAGCACATTATTCTTTCGGACTTTGATACAGAGAAGGGGAAAATGCAAATTAGTTTCCTCCAAGCACAGGTTCCATTTCCCAAGACTCCATCCGGTTACAAGAAATATGGTTTCTCCTTTGATGCTAAGTAGATTCACCCCATCGACTAAATAGACCTGCATAAAAAAACTGGAGAAATGTTGTACTCTATCTTGACAAACACTGCCATGACAACTTCCAAGTTGTAGGCCTCACTCAACAACATACAGTCACAATTAAAACTTGAAAATATTTCATCTTTGGCTAAGGACACCGAGATTAAATAATTGGAGGACGTGGTGACTAAAATAGAGTATGACCCAAAAGATGTAAGCAATAGAGGAGATTGTAAGGAGGAAAAATTCAGACATAGCAACATTAAGGAAACAACTCAAACTTCCTTCCACTAAGGATCCCCAAGCTAAGGAAGGTGGGGAGATTGAGAAAGAAAAAGAGAATATGTTCGAGATAATAATTGAACAAAGCAACCAGTTTAAGGATATGGAAGTGGAGATGGAAAAACTACTCAAGGAAAAGGAGAAGTCATCACAACTAGCTATAGTGCCTCTAACAACAATCCCTATTTCAGTATCAACAATAGCAGGAGCATCTACATTGACTGCAACACCAACATTGAGTACAAATTCTCCAAATGAGCTAGTTAAAGCCATGGAAGACCTGCCTATTCAAGGGAAGGAAATTGAAAAGTTAAATACTTAGCTCAAAACTCTGCAGGATCAGAAACTATAGATAGACAATTATTATGTAGCAGACTTGCAGAAAATTCATAGGCTCACTTTAAAGATTGAATAGTTAGAAAGTGAGTCAGCCATGGCCCAGAATTTGGCACAGGAAAAGGAGACCATATGGATAGAGATTAATGAGGACATGAATGAAATATGGCCCTCAATTCAAATTATATTTGAACAACAAGAGTTGATTAGAAAATCAAAAAAAGAAGTTGCAGAGATAAAGGCAGATATGGGACAAAAATTTGGAGAAGCTACAACATTGATAAGGATCTTAAATTCACAAAACTAAGGAGGAGTTAGAAGAATTATAAGTTGAATATAGAACATAAACAATTTTAGAGGTGAGAAGGGTCCTAACTAAGAGGAACCTACTACTACAATTAGAGAATAAATTTCACAACATGGAGTCTAGTGTCCAGAAGTTTCATAGGAAGTTTAATGCACTTAATCTAAAAGCACTACCATGACTGATAGTAAATGGAGACCAAATGATCAATTTAAAGGACTACTACAATAGGCTATACACTATTGCCCAAGATAAATCAAAGTTTGCAGGCATTAAAGAAAGCATAACAGGGAAGGATTTTCTAGAAGCTATAGAGTTCGACCTGTTCATCAAGCACGAGATCAAGCACTTGTTTCTCATCAAGCCAACTTTTCAAAAGTTTACTGAGATAGATGAGGCTTATAGGAATTTAATAAAGTTTTCTATCCCAAGTGAAGAGTGTTGGGATAAATTATGTGAAATAATTGAGTAAAACAGTTTCACCTCCAACAACAAGACAATATGACAACACTTCTTCATGCCTAGTCATCAACAACCACCCTCGAGAATAGTGCCAACAACTTCAGTAGTTTCAGATTTCCTATATTTTTGTTCTATTTTTTTTAAAACTTTAAGATATTTATAATAAATTTTGATACTTTATGTCAAGATACTTAGATAGAATTTGTATAAATACTTCAGAATTCGAAGTATTGATGTTGGGATTTGTACTGAGAAAGATTACCATTAATTGTAAAGTTTTTTACTGAGCTCAAGTGGCCATTTTGCATTAATACAAGAAAGTTGTTTACAAGATTCATGTGTCATAACTATATGGTGAAGGGCTTCTTGTTGTAACCTTGTTTCTTCTGTTTCTATATGTCATTTAGTTCTTTATTGTTTTTAAGGAAAATAAGTTTAGAATTTGTTTCAATACGCTCTGTGCTAGCTTAAATAAATATCAATGTTTTCTGCTGAACTTTAAATATAGAATTCAGGTAACAATGATTTATATTTTAAGTGAATCTTAATCTATTCTTCCCTCTCCATTTCACAAAATTTCAAAGATCCAGTAGCATGCATATCTTGCCTTGTTACACTTAAGCTTGATATTTCTGGAAATTGATCACTCTAAGCCCTTTTGACTCCATTGCCCAATGGATTTCCATGTTGTTCCAACCAAACCATTTTAGAAAACCAAACCCTGAACTTTCACATCTAGCCTAAAATCCTACGAAGCAAACACGACTAAATATGACCGAGAGATCCCTCTCTGAGTTTAGAAGGGTTAGCTTCTAAACTTAAAAGTGGTTTTGTGGTTACCTTTGCAATTTGTTTCACAATCTTAAGAAATTACAGAGTGATAACAACCTCAACCAATTAAGCTAACCCTTGGGGCCCAAAAATCATATTATTATTATTATTATTAATATTATGATTTTCCTAATAAAAATATTAGGAAAACATAATATTCTAATAATAATATCATGTTTTTCCCAATATTATCTGCACCTCCAAGGTGAAGGTGAAGGGAAATAACAGGGATAACATAATACAATTATCTTAATATTATGTTTTTCTCAATGAGAATTTTGGGAAAGACATAGGGTTGGATAATAGTGGGATAATAATAATAATAATATGTTTTCCCAATATGATTCACAACCCTAAGGAGGGAGAGGGTGGGGATAATATTGGGTAAAACAAATTATTATTATTATTATTATTAATGTTATGCAAGGGCCATGGTGGGGGTAATTTTGGGAAACTAATAATAATATTATTATTATTAATATTATGTTTTTTCCACCCATCACTAAATACCACTCAAACCAACCAAACTATACCTCATGGGTGGAAAAAACATATTTTATTTTTGTTAATTAAGACCTTCTATTGCCTTGAAATTGTTGTCATACAAAATTCACACTTTGGCCTACTCACCACCACAGTCTGCCATGAGGGAAAGCAGACCGACGAATGTGAGGGATGTTGACTTATATCCAAACCGTGAAAGTTCTATAACTAGCCTACTTCTAAGCAATTGTTTGAAGATAATATCAAAATTGCTACATATCATTTTCCAATTATAGATGGCCATAAAAATTCTATAAAGAAACAAAAAACATGAGCCAAGAAGATTAGACAAGCACTATTTTTCGGAATATCTTACTGAGGCTAGATCCTGACCACTTAATCCTACTAGAGGTTTGAGGCCACACTGAAGGTGACCTTCTATATGTGCTATGTGAGCGTCTAATCTAACCAAGAAGGAACATTGGTGGAGTTGGAATCTTTTGGTTTCATTGAGGCATGCAATGATTTCATTGTTGTCCTCATACTTTTCTTTGAGCACTTGACACAGGAGCATCTTCATTTTCTAATGGAGTGTGATATAATTAAGGTATTGGTTGCATAATCCCCTAGTATGGCTAGGGTCTAAAACCAAACTATTAACTTTAACTTAAATCTCAGAATCATAATAGGCTTGGTGATCATTAATGGTTAAGCTTCAAATTGTTGGATTTCTGCCTAGATTTCAGGTGGAGTGAAAGATAAATGCAGTCGATTAGGCTTAAGTATGAGCCCGAGGTCTGTCCAAAGGGCCACAACCTCTAGACCCTTAATGAGAGAGAATGTGTTAACGAGGCATAGTGTTCGGAAGAAACCATGGCACAAGGATGAAGAACCATTAGAGGAGGAACATACTAGTGAACCAAGCCAAATTAAACCAAGACAGAGCTGTGAGGAGATTAATGCCTTGTGTCTAGGTTGACCAAGGGTCAGGGTGAGGCAATAGTGATGGAGGGGGCTGGTCTAGGGTTAGCTTTGGGTATGGGAAACAAATAAAATTACCTATATCACTTCAAAAAGTTTTAATTCCACTAAGCCTACCTTGCAAAACATAAACATAATTCCACCATGTAAAAAAAATCAAGCTAGAGAACTTGCAAAAACTAGACATAGGAGGAGTTATACCTGCATTGAAAGCTCACTAGGCTATGGAGTGCTGATGATGATGGTGACTCTACTCCTCTAGATTCCACAAATTCCTAGGTTTGAAATCCCATTGACCTCTTCCATGCCCCAGACTCGAAATTCTCGTATGCAATAGAAAAACATGAAGTAATGATAGGGAAGGCAAGAACACCCAATGGAAGTGGAGGATACCATATTAATGTGAGGGAATGTTAAGTCTGATATCATGTGCAAGTGTATGGGGTGTGATGGTCACACCATCACCCCCTCTTTAAGGCAAGGAGAGGTGGTGAGGTAGTGAGATTCCGTCCCCCTCCCTTTGTTCGTTGCTCTATTTTCCACACCCTGATCGGGTAATAATAATATTATTTTTAATATTATGTTTTTTCCAATAAGAATATTGGAAAAAACATAGGGGTGGGGAAATGTTGGGAAAAACATAATATTATTATTATTAATATTAGTTTTTTTCACCAAATTATCACCACCACATCCCTCACATGACATTAATAATAATAATATTTTTTTTTCCCCAATACTATCCCCACCCTCGCCCTCATTGGGGTGCGGATAATATTGAGAAAAACATAACATTATGATCATCAATATTATATTTTCCAACTATTCCCCAACCTGTATGTCTTTCCTAATATTTTTATTGGGAAAAACATAATATTATTATCATTGTGAAATATTGGGAAAAAAATAATATCATTATCCTTAATATTATCCATAATATCATTATCCACAATTACCTTGGAGAAGCCTTGCGATGATGCAATAATAGGGCCAATATCTAGAGTTTCAAATTCAGTTGCATTCTTACATGAATGCCCCATACTATTTGTGAAAAGAAACATTGGTTTCTCACATATTACTCCAAGGCTAGCAGAACTTGGATTTCCTTTAGATGCATTGTCAAAATTAAGTTTAAGGCATTCAGGGGGAGGAGGGCTCCAAGCGGCTGGAGGACTAGAAGATGGGTTTCTTGGAGGCAAAGGATTGATAGGGGGAGAAATAATATAATATTCTATTTAGTCCCCACTAGGTCTACTGGTTATACCTCATGAGGAGGGGTTTTTCCCAACCATGGGGTGTAGAACAATAGGTTTGAGTGGGTTTACTCCCCACCAGGACTTCGGTTCAAACCTAATGGGGAGGGGTTGAAGGAGGAGGGGGGGGGGGGGGCGATGTGGATAATATTGGGAAAAACATAATAACAATATTGCATTCTCGAACTATTCTACGTTTTGGAGTTTGTGGTTGGAATTTGGAAAAATATTCTTTTGTTAGATCACGAGTTGAGTGAGTTCAACACCTTGAAAAACCCCAAAGGAACTCATATTGTGGAGCATACATTGCTAAAACTTATCATTCCGATAAATTCTTGTAAGATTTTGTGAAAATTCCACCAAAAAATATACTCAAAAAAACTCCAAAATCATGTAGAACAAGTAGACTACTGCATAATAGTATTACTAATATTATATGAGGGCGAGGTGGGATAATTTCGGGAGAAAACAATAACATTATCATTAATATTACGCTTTTCTCAACATTCCTCCACCCCTATGTCATTTCCAATATTCTTACTAATAATAATAATAATAATGTCATTGTGTTTTTCCCAATATTGGTGACACCCTCTCTCATCTATATGATATTATATAAACAAGGGTATGGATGGGAATAATATTGAGAAAAAAATATTATTATTATTATTATTTTTGTTCCCTCATGAGAATCTGTTTACTTGTAAGCTTTACTAGTTATGCAATATTGAGAAAAAACTTAATAATAATAATAATATTATATTAATAATAATAATTAATTAATATTATTATTATTATTTTTTTTTTCACCCACCTTCATATGGGAAAAAATAGGGCAAAGTTATTATTATCATGATTTTCCCTTGAAAAAACATAGGGGTGAAAGAATATTAGGAAAAACACATCTTTTTTTTTTTATAAGCTTCATAAATATACTTCTATTACTGATAACTGATATTACATTGATAACTTCTTACTACCAAAAAACTCTCTGAGATCCCATATTCCCAACAATGAAGACAAAGTTCACCATTGCTATCAGTAACAACCTTAGATACCAGAGTTAACTTCCCAGATTAAAAAAACTTACAAAAACTTACAAAAGGACCAGACTAGGTACACAAGGTTTGTTTAAAGATATTATGAGCATGGCTATGCCCATTGCCCATAAATAATTACATGCATTAGTGTGTTTTGAGTAAACAAAACAAAAAACTTGTGTTTGAAAATGACATACTAAGAAACCATGGAAACAATACAAACACATAAAAACTAGGTGTTAACTTGTTTGCAAAAGGAGATGCAAAAAGCACATGAGAAGCTATTAACTCGATATGATAATTGGAGAGAGGGAGTTGGAATTGCCTTGGGGAAGAATCCCTTCTAGAGTGTTGATGACTGTTGCTACTTCAGGCTGCATATCAGATCTAGAGTCTGAGTCAGACACCACAAAACACTCTACCCGTGTTAATATAGCCACGATTTCATCCAAATTATATTTAATATCCCAAAGAATTCACTTGATTTCCTCCTATCCTACAAATAATTGATAATTGTCAACTTTGTTATCACGGATGACCATGTGAAGCAAGGTTTCTAGTTGACTGTGCACAAACAATGAGTGAAGGAAATGGAGCCTCCTCTTTCTAAATTTTCCTGGGTCAAGAGTCCATCTAAAGGTGTTACCACTGATTTCAAATTCAAAAAAATATAACCGGTCCCTAAACTCCCTTGATTTTAAGTGAATAATTTCATTCCTCACTTCAAGGGAAACAAAGTCGAAGTGATAAGCCATTAAGTTCCAACCAAAGAGGCATTAATGATGAGAGGAATATGTGCCTGAAGCACAACCTCGATGGTAGGGTAGACGTTGCCTGGGTGCCATGTAATGGTAGGGAGTATGGACACTATGGATGAGTGAAGGAGAGATGAATAAGAGACAATGATGGTCGACAAGAAATGTTACAAAAGTATGGGGACTGAGAAGAATGAGGGCGTCATCGACTATAAAAAGGAAGAGCGACCCAAATTACTAGAGAAAGTATATCCCCAAATATTTAAAACCCAAATGAATTGTGTATTTAGCCTCCTAGAGTAGTTGATTTTCCAGAGGAAAAAAACGGATTGGTGTTAGCAAACTTAGATTGGCTTTGATCAAAACTCAACCTGTGAGTCTATCAAAACCAGACCGAAAATGTAGTAGGATACCAGATGCCACAGACCAATATAGGACAAATGAATGAAATACCCATGAAGTTAGTAATGTGGGGTGACACAGTGGGTAACGCAATGACCAAATCGAAAGAGGGACTTGTCGTTGTGTTGTGAAGAAGCAACACAAAGAACATGGGCACTTGCAAGGACCAAATAGACTATCAAAGAGAAATGATGCACATAAACTAGTAGATTGATGACTATAAAGAAATTATGAAGCTGGGTAATACATAAACATACCTTCCTTTAAAGTTTTAAGCTCCCACCTTGGCAAGCAGGAGTAAAATGACATTTGGAAACATTCCACTTTCCCTCATACAATGTTGAAAATTTTCCACCCTGAGACAAGGCCCATAAGATTATAAAGGGGAAAAAATGTGAGAGGATCTAAAGGAAAGGAGACAAGCCTTGAATGAGAAAAGACTAGAGAAGGACAAGTGTGCGTCATGGCACACATGTTAAAAACATCATTAAAAACCCAAATCATGTGCTCTTGGGTGTAGTGTGCCTTGCTTATGTTAGAGTCTCTGCAGTCTGTAAGCAATCTTCCCTAGGATGAAGCCATACCAAATTGTGATGAGTGGAAACAACAAATAATGGGAATGTCGTATTGAGACCCCTCTACCACCAAATTCCATCATTTAAAATGATATGACAAGGGTAGGTGAGTTTGTGACTGAGGGCGGTGAGGACACCACGCCTGGATGTGATCGGGACAGGTGGAGAGTCTGGCTCTCATCCTCATGTCTTCTTCACCTTCACCATTGTCGTTTCAAGCATGCCAATAATGTTAATTGTCACACCCAAGAACCTTAATGCCACCGCCTCGGGGAAGGAAAAACATATATCACCAACAACAATTATATATATATATAATATATATATATAATATAGTATTCGAGGTGTGAGTTGAATTATTATAATATTAGTTTCCCAATATATACCCACCCCGGCTTATACCACAACCCCAAACAAAGGTGGGGGTAGGGGAAAATATTGAGAAAACATAATATTATTAATATTGATATTATCATTTTCCCAACAAAAAAGTTGGCAAAACCATAAAAGTAGGCAAATATTGGGGAAAAGAATATTAATAGCAATAATAATAAATTATGTTTTTCCCAATGCACCCCCAAGGCCGTTGGGGTTGGGGGTGTTACTGGGTAAAACATAATGTTATTATTATATGAGGGTGGGGGTGGGAATAATATTGGAAAATAAAAAATAATAATATTATTAATATTATGTTTTTCACAATATTCGTATTGGAAACAACTTAATATTATGTTTTTCCTGATGTTATCAAGAATCCCTCCCTCATATATCTGAGGGTGGAGTGGGGATAATATTGGGAAAAACATATTATTATTATTATTATTATTATTGTAACTAGGTTGGGGCCAATTTGTCCATTGGATGGAAGAATTTGGATGCCCCTTGGGATAGTTTAACTCCCCCCAAAAATGACTTTCATCCTCAACCCTTCCTTATGAGGTTTGAACCCAAGACTTGTTGGGGAATAAACCCATGGTATACACTTATGGGTGATATCATTATTACTAAGTTTTTCCTGTCCCATTGTGGGATGACTAAGTGGTTGGTACAAAGAGATTTTATACCTTCCACTCGGTTTCAAATATGAAGGGGGACATCTCTAGCCTATTGTGATTCCCTTAGAAATAAATTTCACATAGGGAGAATGGTCCCATTGTCAAACTCTTGATTATGAGCAATTACCTTTCAAATGCAAGTACTACCATGAATATGGCCATTTTGCAAGGGATTAAGCAGTTTAAATATAACAAAGGGGCAGATGCAACAACATGTCAAGAAGAGAAATGACAAACCCAAAAAAAGAACCGTACAAGAGTAAGAAAAAAGAGGTTCTGGAGGAGGAATAAGTAACCTCATCTTTGGCCTGTTGTGATTCCCTTAGAAATAAATTTCACACAGGGAGAACGGTCCCATCGTCAAACTCTTGATTGTGAGAAATTACCTTTCAAATGCAAGTATTGTGATGAATATGACCATTTTGCAAGGGATTGCAAGTAGTTCAAATCTAATAAAGAGGCAGATACAACAATAGATCAAGAAGAGAAATGAAAAAAAAAATCACCGTAGAACAATAAGCAAAAAGAGAATCTGGAGGAGGAATAAGTAACTTCAGAAGTAGAGAAGAAAGAAATTCATGAAAAAAAACTAACTATTACCAAACTGAGTCCACACTAAAACTGCATAAAATTATAATATTTTATATAATTATATAAACATAGATATAAATTTTAATTATATTAATTTTAAATCAATTTAAAGGCTTAAGAATTACAACTTAGATCACCCATATCATTAATATAGATAATTTATTCCCAATAAAAGAATAGAAGATATAAATCTCCTCGTTACCTTGTCGTCCTTGAATTTGAGAGGACATTCTATTTTGGTCCATGCTTTCTAATGATGTGTTGTGACTCACCATAAATTGGGAAGCTCCTCCATTTTAATGGATTTAATAAGGATGGCTCTTATCATCATGTATTTTTCTTTTTACATATGCATCCACCCATGTGATAATGACCATAAATGATTTGAAAATCCAAGGATCGTATCCCACAATCCAAACTAATCAAAGCCTAACCCCAAGGGTGTTGAGGAGAATTGACCCTATGACCTCCTAATAGCAAGGTGCTTTAGTAACAAGACCTAAACCAATTGGGCTACCCTTGGGGTTGAAAAATCACATTATTATTATTTTTCTCCTAGTAAAAATTTTAGGAAAATATAATATTATAATAATAATATCATGTTTTTCCAATATTATTTGCACCTCCAAGGTGAAAGTGAGGGGCAATAGTGAGAAAAACATAATATAATTATCTCAATATTATGTTTTTCCCAATAAGAATATTGGAAAGATATATGACAAAGGCAATAGTGGGAAAAATATAATAATACTATGTTTTTCTCAATATTATCCACACCACCGAGGAGGGGGATAATATTGGGAAAACACAATAATATTATTATTAATGTTATGTGAGGGTTGTGGTGGGGGTAATATTATTATTATGTTTTTTAAACATTTCCCACCTTTATGTTTTTTCCAATATTTTTATTGGAAAAAAATATTATTATTAATAGTAATATTATGCTTTTTCCATCAATGACTAAATACCACTCAAACTAACCAGACTACACTTCACAGGTGGAACACACATACAGACACACACATATTGTTAATTAAGATCTTCTATTGCGTTGAAATTGTTGTCACACAAAATTCACACTTTGGCGTACTCACCATTGCAGTTTTCCACAAGGAAAACCTGACTGACAACTATTGTTGACTTGCATCCAAACAACGAAAGTTCTATACCTAGTTTACTTCTAAGCAACAATTTGAAGATATTATCAAAATTACTACATATCAGTTTCCAGTTACAATTGGCCATACACTTACTATAAAAGAAAATAAAATTTTGAAACCAAAAATATGAGCCAAGAAGATTGGATGAGCATCATTTATTAGAAGATGTTACCGAGGCTAGATCCTGAGCACTTGATCCCGATGGATGTTTGAGGCCACACTGAAGGTGACCTTCTATATGGGTCAAAAGAGCGTCTAGGCCGACCAAGTAGGAGCGCTGGCGGCATTGGACCCTTTTGATTTCATTGAGGCATGCAATGATTTCATTGTTGTCCTTGTACTTTTCTTTGAGCACCTAGCCTATGAGCATCTTCATTTTCCAATAGAGTATGATAGAATTAAGGTATTGGTTGTGTTGTCCGTTAGTGTGGCTAGGTTTTGAAACTCAACTATCAGTGTCAACTTGAATCTTAGAATAAGAATAGGCTTGGTGATCATTAGTGGTTAAAGCTTCCAATTGTTGGATTTTTGCCTAGATTTCAAGTGGAGTAGTAGAGTGAAATATAGTTGCAGCCGACTGGGCTTGAGTCTGAGCTCGAGGTTTTCCCAAAGGGTCATAACCTCCAAAACCCGGAAAAGAGTGCATCCGTTGGTGAGGCATAATGATTGGAAGAAAATAGGGCACAAGGATGAAGAACCCCTAAAGGAGGCACGTACTAGTGAACCAAGCCAAATTAAACCAAGACATCGTGAGGAAATTACTACCTTGCATTGAGGCTAACCAAGGGACAAGGTGAGGAAATAGTGATGGAGGGGTAGGGTTTAGGGGATATATTTGGCTGAGGGAAACAAATCAAATTACCTAGAGAACTTCAAAAAGTTTTAATGCCACCAAGCCTACATCGCAAAGCATAAACACAATTCCACCATGCAAAAAAAATCAAGCTAGAGAACTTGCAAAAAATGGACATAGGGGGAGTTATGTTTATACTGATTACAAACTGGGCTTTGGAGTGCTATTGATGATGCACCCTACTCATATGGATGCTACAAATTCCTAGGATGGAAATCCCTTTGACCTCTCCCACATTGCCCCAAACTCAAAATTCTTGTATGCAATAGGAAAGCACAAAGCAGTGATAGGGAAGGCAAGAGTGCCTAGTGGAAGTGGAGGCTTCCATCTTAATGTGAGGGAATGTTAAGTTTGATATCATGTGTGAGTGCATGGTGTGTGATGGCCATGAAATCACCCCCTCTTTAATGGAAGGAGAGGCGAGGAGGTGGCGGGCTTCCCCATCTCTTTTTTCGTTGCTCTATTTTCCACACCCTGATCAGAGAATAACATTATTATTATTAATATTAAGTTTTTTCCAATAAGAATATTAGAAAAAACTTAGGGGTGTGGAAATGTGGGGAACACATAATATTAGTAATAATAATATTATTTCCCCCAAATTATCCCTACCACATCCCTCACATAACATTAATAATAATAATAATAATATAATAATAATAATATTTTCCCAATATTATCCCCACCCTCGCCCTCCTTGGGGGTGCATATATTGTTGGGAAAAACATAATATTATTATTATTATTATCATACTTTTCCAACTATTCCCCTACGTGTATGTCTTTCCCAATATTTTATTGGGCAAAACATAATATTATTATCCTTAATATTATCCATAATATCATTATCTACAATCAACTTGGAGAATACTTGCAATGATGTGATAATAAGTATAGTATCTAGAGTTGTAAATTCAGTTGCATTCTTACTTGAATGTCCCATACTATTTGTGAGAAGAAAAACTCGTTTCCCATAGTTTACTTCAAGACTGGAAGAACTTCAATTTCCTTTAGATGCCTTGTCAAAATTAAGTTTAAAGGTATTTAGGGGGAGGAGGGCTCCAAGAGGCCGGAGGACTAGAATATGGGCTTCTTGGAGGTAACACCTATTGCTATAAGGATAAGTAATATAATATTATGTTTACCCCCCATCAAGTCTCCGACTTATACCTCATGAGGAGGGGGTTTTCCCACCCATGAGGTGTAGACCAGTAGGTTTGAGTGGGGTTTACTCCCCACTAGTGATTCAGTTCAAACCTCATGAGGAGGGGTTGAAGGAGGATGGGATGGGGATAATATTGGGAAAAACATAATGATAATATGATATTGTCTAACTATTCTACATTTTGGAGTTTTTAATTGGAATTTGGAAAAACAATTTTTTGTTAGATCACGATTTAAATTAATTCAACACCTTGAAAAACCTCATAGGCACTCAGATTGTGGAGAGTCCATTTCTCAAACTTGTGATTCCAACAAATTCTTGTCGGATTTCAGGAAAATTCCACCGAAAATATACCTAAAAAAGCTCCAAAATGTAGACCAAATAGACTACTGCATAATAATATTATTAATATTATGTTTTCCCTAACATTCCCCCACCCCTATGTTTTTTCCAATATTCATATTGGAAATAATAATAATAATATAATATTATCATTGTGCTTTTCCATATATTTCTAGACCTACTCCTCATCTTCTTATATGATATCATATGTGGCGGCATGGATGGGAATAAAATAATAATAAAAATAATAATAATAATTATTATTTTTATGTTTTTCCCAATAGGAATCTTATTTACTTGTAAGCTTTATTATTTATGCCGAGAATAATAATAATGCTTATTATTATTATTATTATTATGTTTTTGTACCCCACCTTCATATGTGGAAAACAGGTGGACAAAGATATTATTATTATCATTTTCCTAATAAAAATGTTGGGAAAAACATAAAAGTAGGGGAATATTAGGAAAAACTTTATATTAATAATAATAACAATATTTTGTTTTTCCCAATGCACCCCAAGGCCACTGGGTTGGGGGACGATACTCGGTAAAATATATTATTATTATTATTAATATTATATGAGGGCAGGGGTGGGAATAATTTTGGAAAATAAACAATAATCTTATTTTTTTCCCAACATTTCCCTTCGTCTTATGTTTTTCCCAATATTCTTATTGGAAACAACTTAATATTATTAGGCACTCCTCCCTCATATATATGAGGGCATAGTGGGGATAATATTGGGGAAAATTATTATTATTGTTGTAACTAGGTTGGGGCCAATCTATCTATTGGATGGAAAAATTTGGATGCCCCTTGGGATAGTTTAATTGCCCCCAAAAATGGCTTTCATCCTCTACACTTCCCCATGAGGTTTGAGACCAAGACTTGGTGGGTACTAAACCCATGGTATAAACCTCATGGGTGATGTCATTATTACTAAGTTTTTCTCGTCCTCTCCTGGGATGACTGAGTGATTAGTACAATGGGATTTTATCCCCTCCACCCAGTTTCAAATCCCAAGGGGGGACATCTCTAGCACATTGTGATAAGGTTCAAGGAGTAGGACCCCCCATCCTCGTGGAGTCTTGGCTTTTGCTAAGACATAAATTCTTCATATATTTGGCTTACGGGTTGCTAGATATACTCTTGGTGTTATAGTGCTAGTTACTAGGTTTGATCTTGGGCCTCACTCAAATTCTCCAATGAATTACCAATTCACCATGGTCATATGTATATGTATATGTATATGTATATGTATATGTATATGTATATAGACACCCCCCACATGGGATGAAAACATGGGAAACCCTCAAATACTTCCCCTCATTTTTTGGATGGTAAATTAAGTAAACCATTGGCCCTAGTTACGAGGCCTTGCCCGAAGGGAATCGAAGAGAGTCGAACCCGTGATTAGCAACAACTAGCAACAATATAAAAAAAGCTACACATTTGGGTCTAGATCACTTGAGCTAACCCTTAGGGTTTATATATATAATGTTTTTCCCAATATTATTATTTGGAAAAACAAAATATTAATGATAACTATATTATGTTTTTCTGAATATTGCCACGTACCTAACTTCATATGAGTAAAACACGGGGGTGAAGATATTTTGTTTGTTTGTTTGCTAGTTTATGTGAGTCCTAACATGACTGCGTGAATAACGTATGGCTTAAGTATCCACCACCTAGGGGCATCTAAGCTGTCAAAATCACTTGGGCATCACACACAGCTTGGGCCACATAAGCCCTTATCATGGCTGGATATTTCCCACAGATTTTCGAACTTATGACCTTCACATCACAAAGTACCTTAATAGAACACCCTGTCACCGTTTTCTCTATGCCCCGTGGATTATTATTATTATGTTTTTCTCGATATTTCCCCTATTCCCATGTTTTTCCATATGAGGGTGAGGTATGGGGAAATATTGGAAAAAACATTATGTGTGTGTGTGTGTGTGTATTTATTTTATTCTAGGGGAATCAATTAGCAACTGTAATTATTAATAGTAATATTTTCCATTGAAAAAAACATAGAAGTGAGGGATTATTGGGAAAAACATAATATCAATAATAATAATAATAATATTTTTTATTTTTTTTCCCAATATTATCGAGACTCAACACCTCGAGGCCCAAGTGGAAATAATTTTGGAAAAACATATACTATTATTATTAAAATTATGTTTTTCCCAATATTATCCCCACTTGTGCCCTATATATGAGGGCAAGGGTAGTCCAAAATATTGAGAAAACATCATCTTGTTATTAATTTTAATATTATCATTTTCTCAATAAAAATATTGGGAAGAACATAAGGGTGGTGGACTAATGAGTAATTATTATTATTATTATGTCTTTTCCGATATTATTGGGTGGGGGAATATTAGAAAAAAACATAATGTTATATTCATTAATGTCATGTTTTTCCCAATAAGAATATTAAGAAAGACATAGACTATTAATATTATGTTTTTCCCAATATTATTTGCACGCTCAAGGAGGATTGGGGTGGGAATAATATTGGGAAAAACATACAAATATTATTGTTAATATTATATGAATATGGGGTGGATATAATTTTGGAGAAAAAAGAAGGCATAGTCTAACTAATAGAGGAAATGCCTTTTTTTGGCTAGAACCTGACAATACAATTTCTAGCAAGATTGTGATTTTATTGTTGTTTAAAATACACTTTTGAATTCCTAAATGGATTTAGCACCCTAAGAAACACTTGAGGCACTTGAACTTTGTAGATTAAACAACTTAAACTTCTGATTCTTAAAAATATCTACTAGATTTTGGGTAAAATTGACTAGAAAATAGTGCTAAAAAAATGGTCATTTCGTTTATTAGTTAGACTACACAAACAAATAATAATATTATTAATATTATGTTTTTCCAACATTCTCTCACCCATATTGTTTTCCTAATATTCTTAGTGGAAGAAGCATAACATTAATAATAATAATAATAATATGATTTTCTCAATATTGCCCCGCATCTCGCCCTCATATGGAGAAAACATGGGGATGAATATATTATTATTATTATTTATTTTCCAAAATTACCCCAACCCTCATGTTTTTCCCATTATTCTTATCGGGAAAAACATAATTTCATATATAGGTATGTCTATTTTAGAATAGGCCTCCCAGAACTTTAATTTAATTATCAATAATTATTAGGTGGATGCAGGGATTTAACTTTAGTGGAATATTCTATAACATTATTAGTAGTAGTCACGAGTCAAAGGTTGTGATTTATCTCAAAAGTGGTCATGCCCTTTTTCCATTTTAATTAAAATGACTAATTCAAAAAAATGTTATTTGAACATGTGTCATATGAACATGAGTTATGGTTTTTTTGAGTATGTGGTATTTGCTAGCCATGGTATTGTAACAAAACCTATTTGCATACTAAGAATATCCATGGTTAAGAATCTTGTTACATGTTTTTTTTAAATGCATATACTTTTAACTCATATATTGATTATTTTATATCTAATAATAATAATTTAAAATAAAGTTATAATTTAGTTAATGTTTAAGGTCTTTCTAATCTTGGCAATGTGAGATGTATTATGAGGTAAGTGTTTTGATGTCTATTGACATTTACTGATCGTTTTATCTATATGTTTGTGCTAGTATTTGACTTGTAAATTGCCATTGATATTCCACTAGAAAATTCATCACAATAGATCTATTAAATATATTAAAAATTTCAAAATCTACATTAGGAGGGTTTATTTCTCCTTAGATTTATATATATGTTAATTATTGATTATTGCATGTACATGTAAAATTATAATTTTGCAAAAAATAGAGAACAAATAGAACAATCACTCACAAGCTACAATAAAACAAGATGTGACTTGGGAAATCCTTTTAGGAGAAAACACGTCTTGAAGGTGAGGCTACTCCACTTTCTCTTTCTCTGAATGAAAATGGATGCAAGTAAAAATAAGCGAGACTTGTGACCGATGGGCTTCTACAATGAAAAACCCTCCCTGTTTCCTCTCTTTATATACACTCTTGTTTACTCAACTCATCTATGGAACAAAATACACTCCAATAGAATGGCCCCCCCTTTCCTCCTAGTGGCGTGGTTATAACACGATATAATAACCTACTAATGGTTAACTTTGTCTCCTTCAATCTTCACTAGAGTTACAATATGGAATTTTCTATAGTATTATTCATCATAGTCTTATGGATAGCCCCTTTTCCATGAATAATGGGGGTTGACGTGGCATCCTCTCAAATCATGGTGATCAAACTAGGAAGGTCAACTTATAGATGGCATAAATTTTGCATATAGACTCAAATTGAGGAAATTCTTATACTGTTGGAAAGATGTCTATGTGTGGAATAATGCAAGGGGTCCATGGAAATTTTTTAACCCCAACAAATTTCATTCTATGCCTCAAACTGTTTCCATAATTATTTAGACTCTAATTTATGTAAATTGACACCTATTGGAAGAAATGGTCTTGTGAGATAATTCCTCAAAATTTTCCACTCTAAAAGCATAAATATGGATGAAAAATAATATAATGAACCAATGTAAATCATACCTCCCCATTTCCTCCAGCTTCTCTTGGGTGTACCATTTAGCTTTCCTAGAAGCTATCCTTTCAACACAATTTTCCAAAGGTAATGCTATACTTGTCTTATAGTTATGGACCTCTTATACACAAATGTATCCTCTTTCAACTTTGATTTAACATCTAGTTCCAAATCCTCTCCAGAGTGTAATACCTATTCCTCTTCTTGATTTAGCATGGAAGGCTCTTAAATTTTTATATTCTATACATTTACCATTGAGTAAATGCACATGTACATGAGTATACTGATTCTATAAGTGTTATCTCCCACCTTCCCTAGTATATCAAAGGGACCATATTGCAGAGCCTTGATTTTCTTACCAAGGCCCTGGAGCCTCTCTTTGCTCAACTCTAACCATAATCTGTCTCCTACCATTATTGACTTCTCTATCTTGTGCTAACCACACCTGACCTTTTAATTTTCCCATGACTTCTATAATGTCTCCTACACCTATAAATGGATTTTCCTTATCTTATCCATAATTTTTTCTACCCTTAGGGCATCCCTTGTAAGTTCCTCCCTCACTTCTTCTTGTTTCCCATATGAAATATCCAAAGGTGACGGTGGTAGATATCCAAAAAAAGTTTCAAATGGGGAATTACCAGTAGAAATATATACTTGTAGAATTGAGGCTTCTGTGATCAATCATAGTTATATAAGAAGGATTTCGGCGTAAATCACATCAAGAAAGACCTTTGTCGACGCGTTTCGAACCAACTAGTGTGGTTCATCGTCAGGACAAGTTGAAGAGACAGATCAAGTCTAGCATGTTAAATAGTCTGAGCAGAGACTCCAACAGCTAAAAAGTACTAACGGTTATTGTGTTAGAATAGTGTTGTATGTGCACAAGATTTTCATCTCAAGTATTTGGATGTTTCTTAATTTATACCCTCAAAAGTTGCATCAAAGTCTAGCTAAATACTTAGTTTTTCCCATCCATCGATGGATGGAATGTTGTATACCTCTTCAACTTCATGTCCATATTCTCCTATAATGTAGTACAAAATGCATTGAAAACTCTGGTGTCCTTGTTTGAGACAATGCTCCTTGGTATCCCAAAGTAAACCTAGACTTCAAGTCCTAATCCTCTGTGTATGCTTCTCTTTATGAATCATGGCTGAAAGGTTCCATGTGCATAAGAATTCCCAAAGTTGTGATCTTTGATGTGAGTGGCCTTGAAAGCATGCCAAACAACTTGTTTGTGATTCCATTCTCATAATTGATCACTAAATTAATTTGTTGTTGAAAATCCACCCATTTGTAATGCTTGGTATGTTTTAACTTACTTTGGGCTTGCAAGTATTGTAGTGGTTGGTGATTTGTGTGGATTACTATCTCCTTTCCTATAATATATGTTAGAAAATTATATATTACAGAGCAATGGAACACATAAAATATTGCAGAAACATAAATAGAGAAAACATATAAAACAAGAGAGACATAGATATATGTGGTTCACCCAATTTGGGCTACGCCTATAGAGGAACATCCAATCCTTCATTTTATAATATCCAACAAAATGAAAAGATACAACCTACAACAGATCTGCTGCAATTTCCTCTTCACTCTCACACAATCCCATCTTCTTTTCTCGCTGAGAACAATAATCAACAACCACAATACAATTCCCTCATATAAACTAAGGGTTGCCTAATAAATTAACATAACTTATATTGTGAGATCATCTGCCTAATGAATGACCTAGGTTGACTACGAAATTATAATATTTTAATAGGAAAATTTTATCTATTTTTAACTTCGGGGGCATTGCCCCCAAACCCTAGCCAGGGGCCCTCTATTCCCCAAACCCTCGTAGGGGGACAAGTCCCCTCTCTGTACCTCCTCCGCATGGAGGAGTGTACAGTCTTCCTATGGTATATATCTAGTTGAAACAAATACCTATGAATTAGGTAGATAATCAGGCTCCACACCCAACAATCTAATGTTTCCACTAATTCACAACTTGCACTAGGACATAGAGTACTTTGTTTTAGGTAGGGTAGTCAAGAACAACCCCATGGAATAATTGAGAATGGTAGCAGATATTCCTTTCTCCCTGCATCAAAACCACTCCTGTAGCATACCCACTCACATTTGTCTCCACTTCAAAGGGATACTACAAGTTCAGTAATGCCAAAATTGGTAGCTGAATGATGTTCTTATTTAACTCCTCAAAGGCCCTTTATTGACCCTTTCCCCAACATAAACTCTTTTCGCTCATTTTTATGTCATGGAGTGGTGTTGTTACTACTAAAAATGAGGCTAGGAATTTCCTTATGTATTTTGCTTCCCCAAGTAAAATCATGACCTCAAAAACATTAGTAGGTACTAACAACTTCATGATGGCCTTGATCTTGGTTGGATCTATCTTCAACTCTCCTCCACCTATCACATACCCTAGATACACTAAAGATTTTTGTGCAAACTCACACTTCCTAAGATTTTCTAGCATCATGTGCTTCTTTAATGTCTCTAGAACTTGCATCAAATTTGAGATGTGCTCCTCCCAGTTGGAATTGTACACTACTATATCATCCAAGTAGACAATAACAAATAAATCTATAAAAAAGCACAAAATATCATCCATTAACCTCATAAACATTGTTAGTGCATTGCATAGGCCAAATGGCATGACTGACCACTCATACAAAATTTTCCTAGTTTTTAAGGTGGTCTTCTATCTACCTTCTTATTTGACTAAAACCTAGTGATATCTAGACTTTATGTCCACCTTGGTGAAGTATTTGGATTGCTACAATTGATTTAGAAAATCATCTATCCTGGGTAGGGGGTACCCATTCTTTATCGTAATTTTGTTTAATTCCCTGTATTCCCATCCTTATTTGGCACAATGATGATGGGTGAAGCACAAGATGAGGTACTTGGTATAACAACACCCTGTTCTAGTTATTGTTGTAACCACTTCACCTCACTTGCTTCTACAACAAATTACCTGTATAACCCAATTTTTGGCAATGGGGAATTTGGGAACAATTGGATCTTGTGCTTTGCTTCCCTCTTGGGTGGTAGTCCTTTAGGCTCCCAGAACAAACACTTGTACGATTATAGAAATCATTATTGTTGTCAATTTTTTCCTTAGCCCTCCCATTTAGGGATGATTTTTCTCTTACTAACTCTTCTAAAGACCGATGTTCTCTTAAAAACATTAAAACATACTTCTTGTTAGAACTAATCAGTTTCTTTGCTTGGTTGGAACTTACTAGTGAAATTTTGGACTTTCCCTTGTGCATGTTGATGGTGAAGGATTTTCCATCCTTGATGATGAAGTACTACTTGAATCTTTGCATGAATAATTCAACCTACATGTACATATAAGGACTTCCAAACACCACTCCACATAAATCAAGGGGAACTACATCTAGTTCTACTTTATCAATAAAATCAACACTAATAACAAATATGTTGTTGCAATATTTGGTTACCTTTATTTCTTCATCCTTATTTACCCATCCTAATGGATATAGGTTTGGATGATCACAAACTTCCAATCACAATTTGTTGACAAGATTTGCTGCAATGAGATTTTCTTGTGATTCTGAGTCGAATAGAGCATTGATATTTGTATTTTTAACCTATAAATTTATATGGAAGGGTTTGGTATTTTCATTCTCTTCCGATTGTTGGAGGATACCTAGATTCACCCCCTTCTACACTGATGTACATGTAATTTTCTTATCCATGTCCAAGTTTCTTTCTACCTAATTACTTGAATTAATGGTCGTGGCATTTTCCATTTTGGTATCTTTGTTTTTGTTCTTTGGGTTGAGATTGGATGCAACTTCAACACTTCTCCTTTGTATGAATGTCAATGTTATAGTGGTTGATGGGATATTTGCATTGTTGTGTTGTGGTTGTTGTTTTTTTTCTTTACCCCCTTTCCCCTTCTTCTTCCCCTCCTTAGAGTAGTCCTGGTGCTCCTTTTGCTTCAATCCATTGGATTTCCTTTCTTCTAGCCTATGTTCACTAGGTACAATGACTATACACAAGCGTCATCCACCAATATAGGTTTAATTAGCATCACTTGCTTATGTAAATGGATACGTAGTGTTGGGCCCTTCGTTTTGAGTTATTGTGGAAAGAAGAGCTAGGGACAGGTGGTAGGGATGACCATTGGGGTTGCGGAACTGATAGCTGAGGGGAGGAACAAGAACTTGAAGTGAATCAGTAGTTGTGGGAAGGTGGTGGAGAAGAGTAAGAGAAGATGAGCAAGGGGAGAGAAAAGGTAGCCAAGGATAAAGTCATCCGAGAGGAATAAAAGCAGAACTGGCAGCCTGAGCACAGGGCAGAGGATAAAAGGCAGAAGGGAGGGTGATAAAAGGTTGGCTGTTGATCAAATGAGTGAGTCAGGGATTGATGGAGCCTTCTTGAGTTGCAAAAAGGCGTGAACCACTCCTCGCCCTGTTTATGTTTTTTCCTATTGGTTATGTTACTTATGTCCTTAATGATCAGGCTTCAAGCCTCTTGTAATTCCTTATGTATTTCCTTATGTTAAGATTAATGAAAGAGACAGTTTGGATAAATGATGTGTTCTTGAGCTCTGTGTTGGTTATTTAAATTTTTTGAATGTATGTCTATAGGTTGTATGGTTTCCTAAGATGATATGAGTAGAACAATATGGTTGGCTTAACGTGGATAATTGATTGTTATGAGTCAATATCATCTTCTTGCTGTGATTCCCTTGGTGCCTCATTCTACCTCATCTAACTTCAGTGGCAACACACCTCAGGCGAGACTCCTTACCCTATTCGGGGAAGGTGAAAATTCAACGTTGCTCTAGACTACATCAGAGCCTTGTTGGCCCTTTGTGCCCGAACCCAGGGTATTTACCCTATTGTCATTTATGTGCCAACAAATGGTTCCATTTCCAGAACTCAAACCCGAGTCTCTCGGGTGAGATTTGAGTATCATAACCAACAAGTATCCTTGCCTCCACCGATCCCTGGCTCGCTCATTTGATCAATAACCAACAAGTTAGTGATCAACAACTAACAGGTTGAGCATGTAACATCATGTTTTCAAGTGCTTTGGCCTACCATTTCTGAGGTATTTATCGAACCCTCAGAGGATTTTTCTGCGTATACCCTAGTCAAATGTTGCAGCCATATTCAACCTGCATCCACTGGGTTGATCTCTACAAATAGGGAACTGAAGCAGAGCCTCGATGTTGTGAAAACGACTATGCCTGATCCATACACTAGCTACATTGCTGAGATTGAGCAAAAGCTCATTACCACTGCTGCCCTTAAAGCCTCTATTGTTGATGCCCTGGCCAAGGGGTACATTTTGATGGATCAAGTCCATGACTGGTCAGGGAGCTTGGCCATGAAAAATCAACTGGTATACCCACTTTGACAACAAATTCAACAACTTCTCGCTAACAGCAGAAACTGCAAAGACAAAGACCAGTTGGGACCTAAAATAAAAAGGGGGGTTTCAGAATATGGTATCAAGGACTTTTAAGAAGGAGATATGAAACTGATGGGACGATTAAGTGGATCGGTTCGTATCCTAGCAAGCCATACTTCGCAACTGAGTTGTTGCTAAAGTGAACGACAAAATTTTATATTCAGAAGCTACAAGTAATCATTTAGAGATATTCTGGTGTAAGTTCCCAAAGGAACTATACAACTGATTGTGGGGACTGTAAGTGAAGGGTTAGACGAGAGGACAGACACTATCGCGTTGTGATTGGATTCCCGTAGATCTCATTGTGCTCCACCGTCTTGACATGGATCTGACGAGAGCGATAGAATTTTGGGTGTAGACTACCCTGGAAGGATAAGTGGTTGAGTTCACAACAAAAAAATATCTTTCCTTCTCAAAGGCTGACGTTGTGTTCCAAACCGGGCAAAGAGGGAAGTTGATAAAATAAATACCTCTCTGGATTAAGGTTTTAATGGTGGAAGAAGGCTTGATTCCTTTCCAACAGTTAAGCATGGTAGTGTAAACCCCTAGTATTGGGGGGAGGACCTAAGGGGAGAAATTCTACCAAGTGGGGGACCATGATGTTTTTATAGGGATGGATGTAGAAGATTCATGGAGGGCTAGGGATGTAAGAGTGCAAAGGAGGGCACAAATAACAAACAAGTGGAAAGAAAGAGCCATGAAGGCAATCAGATGACAACTTGAGGGACTACACCAAGCAAGAGTGGTGTTAAAGAGTCCAGAGGAGAGAGGCAGAATGGAAGAGAATGTGGAGAGAAGGATAGAGACAACAAGGATGACTGAAAGTCCAAAGGGTGATATGAGCCCTCCCTCCCCAGTTGTGGGGGGGGGGGGTCAGATGGATATGGTCACGGTAACCGCGAGGAAGACATGGAGGATGAATTGCGATTTTTTATTAGAAGATTATTTGCAGATGACGTTGAGTCTGAAAGAATCAAAGATCTAAATCCCCAAGGCTCAAGTAGCATTCCCCTCGACCTTCCCCTAGTACTCTACAATAACCTTGGTAAATTTGTTGCTGAGTTTCTCAAGGCGATAAGAGTGAATAATGTGCATGTTAAATATAGGACTAGTACTGCTAGCAATAATGGAAATAATAGCAATTGTAATATGGGATTACAAGGATCTCAACAGCCGAGAACCCAAGGCTTTGTGCTTCTAGCACGAACGTAGTCCAGTATGTTAGGATCATTTAAAATATATCCAAATTTCCCTGGCAGAGGGAATGAAGATGTAGAACAATGCTAGTATCTATGTGGGGCTATATGGAGGGCTCGTCAGACACCTGACAACGTGAAGTTGATAGAGTTCTAGACAAATCTCAGGGAACGATCCATACATTGGTTTATAAAAGGGGAAGAGTTATACCAGAACCCAACCATAGATGAGATTAAGGGGAACTTTCTACAAGAGTTCAACTCCCATAGAAGGATCAACAAGGGCTGTCGGAGTTGTGGGAGGGAGAAACTTCCTAGGAGCTAATGTAGAGGTTCAAATATGCAATCAATAATCTTAGCTACACTATTGATCCAAATCATTAGAGGGATTGGTTCATCAAGGCACCACTACCCCTCACCCCAACGCCATTGACACAACAAAAGATTGAGACACTACAGGATTCCTTGGATCAGGAGACTCACATAGAGGCTATGGCAAGATATCTGCATGAGTACTGGGAGGTGGGGGGAGCTACATCACATGATGATCCAAACTTAAATATAACACAACAACTTATAGATATAATCATAAACACAAATATATAGGAGAAAAACACTTCATTTCATTAATCAAAAAAATACTGAACTATGATTACAAACAAAATGGAAATAAGATAGCTTGGGCGATGATAGCATATCTCTGAGAAGAGATGTGGCATCTACATGCCTCTGAACTATGTTACAATGAGGCTCAAGGGTCTATTTATTAATGGAAAACATGAGCAAACCCTAAACAACCAAAACCTTAACCCGAGGAGATATAACACCAAGAGTTTGTGGGTCCCGTTAGAGTTAATTGGGCAACCAACTTCCCAGGGTCGTAACTTGGTCATATTGGCTCCGTTTGGTGTGTATGATACGTTCTTGGAAAGGTATATCAAAGTACTATAGGTTTCGGTGTAGGCCCTTGCCTATGGCTATGGACCTGCTATGGACCCAAAAAAAACGTCGTTTAGGGGGTTAAAAATGCTCTTGAAGTTCAGGACTCGAAAAATTGTTAAGAATAGTAAATGTTGAAATGAATAAGGAAATAGAGGAAACTGATTGGATGGTCTAGGTGGAATAGGAAGGTGGCCACCAATATCCACCTAGATCATTCCTCCCCCCTTGGAAGCAATGGTCCCCATTTTGTGCAGAGCCTCCATGAGGCGAGGAAATTTCTGTTGAACCTGGTCCCTGGTGAACCACTTTCCTTGGTGAAGGAGTTGGCCTGCTTTGAAAACTCAATATAGTTGTATCCTCTATTGGCAAGTGTTCTTGATCTATGTGTCCATGATCTTATCAATTGTGGCCTTTTCCATGCAGTTCGGGTTGAGCTATGATAATGTGAGGTGTTCTGTAATGCAAGAAGTGTCCAACAATGGTGGAAAGTATGGACGAAGGTGATCTACATTGACCACTGGGTGCAGAACAAGGAACGGTGGGATGCTGAGCTCGAAGGCATTGTATTCGAAGACCTTGGTGATGGTGTATGACCCATATCGGAGTGGGCAAAGCTTGCGGTGGGGTCCAACAAGGAGCTCCTTCTACAAATGTAGCCAAACTTTGTCTCCCACCTAGAACTTGTGTAGCACTTGATGATGATCATGATACTGCTTGTACTTAGCATTGGCTTTGTCCAATATATCATGGACCTACTGGCGGATGTGTTGAATGTGCTCAATGAAGCTATTATCCCTTTCAACTTCAGTCTGAATGTGAGCTGAATCTACCTAAGTGGCTGCAAATGTTATGGCCACATCAATGGGGCATAATGGTTGAAATCCAAACCCTACCTGAAAGGGGTTTTTGGCTTGTTAGGGCCTGACCCAGGTTCAACGTTAGTTAGCCAAACAAATCCCTACACTACTAGCCCTTTTGACATCAGCTCACAGAGCGCGGACTGAAGTCTCACCCGAAGCAATATGGGGGGATGTTGGAACCAAGTTTCTGCACCTTGAGATGGTCGTGATGTCAGTTTATCCCTTCTATTCCTGCTTTCACACAAGTTATCAAGTTCTGGGGCTCTATCTATCTAGCCCTTTATTCCACCCTTTAGTACCTCCGTGAAGGGGTATGATTGGCCTTCATGCGGCCCTAACCTTTGGTTCAGATACTTTTGCACTGCTAAGGCAACGTATTGCACAGATTCCAAAGTTATGCTAAGAATCCTACTTATCTTATTATATAATCACAAGTAGCATCGCGTAAACAGATATCCTTATTTTTGTTCAATTATCCAACATAATTACATACATTCGCGCGTCATATAATCATTATAAATGAAATTCATACATAACATGTCAAGATGCAATAACAGGAAACAAAGATGCAGAATTCGTAGAATGATTCTCTTTATTGATATCTTTAGATGATTACAGACTCTATCCACCGTACGCACATAGCTTCAGGGGTCCGTGCACTCAGCTGCGGACTTCCACCCTAAGCCTCTGTGCACTCAGCTGCAGAGCCTCTACCTACACTATGACTCGAAACATAGAATTCTCTTCAAAGCTATGACTCTCCAAGACTTATCTAAACTACTTAGAGCTTACTTACTTAGCTCTTTTTATACAATCCCATGGTCCGCAGACCATGGGTAGATCTTTACAGCTGACTTTACTTTACAAAATTAAGGGTGGACAACCCTTTATGACTCACAACAAGTTCGTGCTCCGTGACCACAAAATGAGGAGACTTTACAATTTGATTACAAAATTTGACCCAAAACATGGGCTTTTAGCCCCAAAACTGTCCTTGGGGGATCCTGTTACCAATAGGGGTTATGACCTATTGAGCTGTGGAGAGCTCTATTGTAGCTGTGTTGGACATAGGGGAGATTTTCATCCCACGTGCATGGATGCTTCGAGTTGTACATGGGCAGAATGACGATCATCCTATTGACAACCTTTGTTTGGCCATCAGTTTGGGGATGGAAAGTCGTGGACTTAGTAAGTTTTGTATCAACATCGACCAGAGACTTGACCAAAATTCACTTAGGAATCTTCTATCCCGATCTGAGACAATGGACTATGGGATCCCAAAGTGTACCCATACTTGCTCAAAGAAAAGCTTAGTAGTGGCCTATGCTATGATACTCTTATTGTAGGCTGCCATGATGGCCATCTTAGAGAATTTGTCGACAACCACGGAAATGCAATCATTACCGTGCTTAGTAGAAGGAAGGTCCGACATGTAATCCATGGAGACAAATTCTCGAGGCTGGCTAGGAGTAGGTAGAGGAGTATACAGGTCCCTCTTCTTGATGGTTGTTTTTGCAATGGCGTAGGTGGTGTAGGATCTAGTGTACTTCCCAACATCCTGATGACGTTTCAGCCAATAAAAATACTTCTGCAATACCACCACTATTTTCTCTATTGCAAAATTTCTAGCAACTCGACTGTAGTGCACCTCCCAAATCATCTTGGCACACTCACTTGAAGGAACACAAGTGTGTCCTAGGTGGTCTAACAGTGCATCCTGAAGGTGAAAATTTGGAACTTGCTTCCCTCCAGGAGTGTCTAGCATATGTTGCTAAATTCTAGATCACTCTTATAAATATGTGGGCACCTCGATGTCTGGTTCCCATAGGAGTCTAGCACAGTGATCAGTGCCATGACAAGTGGTCGGTTGTGGCAATCAACAAAATTATTGGTGCTGCCCTTCTTATACTTAATGTTCAAATGGAACTGTTGCAAATAGTTGGACCATTTTCGATGGCGATTATTCTGCAACTTCTCTTTTGTCTATATGAACTATAGAGGTTGGTGGTCTGTGTGGATGATTGTTTCCTTCCCCATAATGTAATGCTTCCATTGACAGTAGGCTTGCACAATGGAATACATTTCTTTGTCATAAGTGGGGTAATTTCGAACTGTGTCTGAAATTGTCTCACTGTGGTAAGACACTTGATGCCCATGCTGAGTGAGAACTGCACCAATAACGTAGTCGGAGGCATTTGTCTCAATCTCATATGGTTGTTGCAGGTCTGGTAATGTGAGCACTGGTGCAGAACATAGACGATCCTTCAACTTGGAGAATGCTTGTTGTTGGGTGTCCAACCAAAAAAACTTTTCTTTCGCTCCGCCCTTCGTGACTTGACTTAAAGGCCAAGTGATATGACAGAACCCCAACATGAACCTACGGTAGAAATTGGCAAGACCTAAAAGGCTGCGGAGCTCTGTTAGAGTGGTTGGGGTTGGTCAATCCCGAATGAATTGTATCTTGGATGGGTCCACATGTACACACTTCTCAACAATGATGTACCCTAGATATTGAACTTGGGTCAGGCCAAAGAATGCATCTCAAAGGAACTGTGATAGTGGAAGAGACGATTGGGGATTATGTGGAAGCAACTCTTCAGATTTAGAATCACCTCAAAATGAAGATGAAAAAGAAAAAGAATTATCAGGTATAAATTTGTTTTCCTCTAGTGATACATTTCTCTGTTTATTTGAAGACAATGAAAGTGACAGCAAAACAACTGAATTTTCTCTTATGGGTGAAAGAGAAAGAAATCAAATAGAGTCAGAATTTAAAAGGCTCACAAACACGATTAGAGATCAAAAGATCTAATTGATAAAAAGGAATGTGCATACAAAGAAGAAGTTACCAGGTTAAAAGCCCAGTTAGAGGAAGGAAACAAAGTAAGGAAACAATACAAGTAAAAGGAAGATCAAAGTCAAAGGCTGTAGGATGAAGTGACTTCATTGAGAAATGAAGTGAATGGAAAAGACACAACAACCAAGGAACTTATAGAAAGAACCAACTACTGTGAAGGTCTTGAAGCGGTGGTCGTTTCTCTAAAAGAAGATCTCAAAAATTCAAATAAGCAGGATGAAGAACCACTCCAAGCATTTGAAGAACAAGAAAATGAAGCTCTCGAATTAAGGCAACAAGTGGAAGAAGGAAGAAAATATGAAGAAATCATGAAGAAGCAGTATCCTGCGAAGGAAGATCAATATCAGGTTGAGGTAAATATCCTAAAATGTAAATTAGAAGAAAAGGATAAAATTTTATGATTTCAAGATAGTACTAAGATTTTGGATGATATTCTTAGTAGTCAAAGGTGTCTTGCCATCAAATTTGGTCTTAGTTTTCATGAAATTGTTAAAGATGAATCTAGCTCATAAACTGAAGCAAGGAACTCTAGTGCAAAATTTGAAACACTTAACAAGGAGATAAAAGGTCAATCCCATCAACAATCAAGGAAAGAATGTCTTTAAAGAAAATCATTCACTCCGAACTATGGAAGTGTTAATTGATTCTTTCCTCTGATGAATAATGTTGAATGTTTTATATGTCATAATTTTTGACATGTTGCAGCAAGATGCAAAAGTAGAATGGTTTAAGCTAATAAGCATCACACAAAAAGATCATCAGCTTCTAGGCACTTCAAGGGATATTGTTTTTCTTGCAATGTGTTTGGTGACAAAGCCATTGATTTCTATAGAAGGAATATGAAACATATAAGATGTTATTCTTGTAACAAGTTTGGGCATATAGAAAAAGAATGCAAGAGCAAATCTTGGCCAACATACCAAAAAGAGCAAACATCATCACACTCCAAGGTATGGAAGAATAAGGAATTACAGCAAAAAAAGATGTGGCATAGCTCAGTATATAGACAGAACAGACTCAGAAGGAATTGAAAGTATGAAATTTCAATGTCCTAATTCTCATACGTAGTTATCATGAAGACAAATTACATATATACGCGAGTTAGAATTTGCACAGTCACGTATATGTTGGTTTAATGAAGAAGTAGTGGGATAGACTCAGAAAAATGATTCAGACAATTATCAATTATCTTTTATGTCTTTATGATAGATGCCTATAGTCTGTGGATGTTATTTAGAAGTGATTTTGATCCTCATAAGTTATTGATAACTTGATGTATATCAGATTGATGATGATGCCTTGATATTTCTTACTGATATATGCAATGATCAAATCTGTGAGTGAAAAGGTGGCACAGGTTCAGGGGTAGAATATGCTAGGTTTCTAATATTGCATTGTTGGCATTACGTTTAGAAGTCTTTGGTACCGAATGATTCTTATCAATGGTGATGATGCTTATGTGGCTAAAGTGTTTTGATACATCATGATATGTTGCAAGTTGCCTATGATGATGATACTTGTATTGCTTGGGGTTACATAGTTGTTATTCAAATCGGATTTATGGATGATTGTGGATGACTTTTTGATGATGCATACAGTACATATATGTTGCTTACATGGTGATCTTCATAAGGACAAGGAGAAGTACAAAGATTGAGTACACAACTTCATTATTTGATGATGAGTCGCTCATTTCTTTTATGCTGATGTCATCATGCCTTCAAAGATGCATAAAGTCCATATGGTGCAATTATGATGCAGGATTCCTATATTTCTTGGCTCTTACATGGTTGATGATTATTGTTGTTGATGATATCAAGAAATATTGACAAATGACTATGAGTTCATGGTTTTCTAGATAAATATTGCTAGATACACATTATGATTGGATACATGGATGATTACTTAAGTTGCATATTGACAGATATTGTTGGTTAGCCAAGAGAATGGTGTTGTTATAGGTTCCATATCCATTTGGAGACATGGCTTACTTAATCACATAATGATGATGACTTCTTATTTTATGATGATAGGCTTGATACTCACATATGTTCATTATCGTGGTTGATGCTTATCAGATGTGGGATGTTTCCAAGTGACGTTACATGGTTGATATATTAAGGGTTCTTGTGGAAATATCATGCAGTTCTTGATGATGATGCTATGATCATAGATGATGAATATGGTGTTTTCACATACATATGATATGATGTGAATGATTTTGTGTTATTTCTTAGAGATATGGCATATAAGGTTATGATAAGGATCTTTCTACTACGGAAACAGAGCAAGTTGATCTTGATGAGATCAAAAGGATGAGTTGATATCTATATGCAACATACTTTGTCACTGGTTGATGATAATTACATGGTCATATCTTGGGAACTAATGATGGACATATATAGGTTGTTGGTCTGGATGTTGCTGGCAGATGCTTGTGGTGCATATCATACATGGTGTATGAAATTTGACGATGACTATCATGGTCTTGTTTAGATATTTGGTCTCTGTTATAAATATCATTCGATTTAAAGGTCATATAAAGACCCATGATGTAATATGTCTCTATCTGTCGTAGTCTTTTAGTGAGTCCTCTTGGTCATATGACGTAATTTGTACCCCCACTATGCATGGGAAGGATGATGTAATAATTACTATATTTCAGTCATGTATAAACAATTGGTATATCCCCACTTGGTTGGGTAGATGAGTCAAATTTGGTATATCCCCACTTGGTTGGAAGTATGATTCATTGGTGATAGGAAGGTCATACTCACATAGTTGAGTTATAGAGCCATGTTATTCGTTTGGAAAATATTTTTGCAGACTCTGCATGTACTCAGGGGGAGCCTGGATGGTATAGTGCATCTTAGCATGTATAAAGGGGGAGGTTAATTAGAAAATTTAGCATGTGCCTAGGGGGAGCATGATCAATGTTCATATTTAGCTATTCAGATATGAAATTCTTCATTTTGGTCAGCCCTTTACCCTTGATATCAAAGGGGGAGAATAACTTGGCCCGCCCTTTACCCTTGATGTCAACGGGGGAGAGTATTTTGGTTTTGCTTGTTATATCTAACAGTTTCTACATCTTGAAGTAATCAACACCAAATTGGTTGCCATCAAGTCCAAAGGGGGAGCTTGTTGGCATTATGATGCATGTGTTGTACTTGATGGAAACCCACTTGTAGCAGAACAACTCACTTGTATATGGTAACTAGATGAATCTACAAGAGAAATATTAGATCTGACAGAATGCATGGTAGTTCAAAGGAATCATTTCAAAAGTAATATGGAAAATTACAGTGTAACAGGTCTATTCAGAAGTAACAGGACATTGGTATAGAAGAACATGAAGATGGAACTTAGGTCTACTAATCAGAATAAAGAAAGTAAAGGAAAAGGTTGATGTAAAGTAGTTTAAGAAGTATACACAGGTCCTCTTAGTCAAAACAACGTATACATGCTGTTCCATAGAACAAAAGGAGCGTATACATATACATGCACTTTCACAGGAGGAAAAACACGTACATGTTGGAAAACCAAGGTATTTGGTCTGAGGTATTGACCCTAGGTATTTGGTCCAAGGTATTGGTCCTAAGTGGTTTTGGTCCAAGGTATTGAGAAAGGCCTAAAACTATATAAGGAGGAGAAGATCATTAGACCAAGAAATGAATATCCTATGAAGTGTTATATCAAAAGCAAATATGCATGTTATGTGTTTTTTATGCTTTGCTTGATCTAGACTAAATATGCACTTGAGCATTTGATGATGGATAAGATCTAATGATGGATCAAGATCATAATGACTTATCATTATCTGATATGATAATGGATGGGCTAGATCTGATTGTTAACACATGTTTTATCCTTTATATGTGATGATCTCGGTATGTCTGAAGTTGAGAATTGTAGTGAAGTTATAAGTAAGTATTTACAGATCTATACGCTCGTTCGCTTTGGTGAAGATGTGTATACACGTGGGTTCGGCTCTTCCAAGTAGCGTATGCAAAAGAAAAGCTTGATGTTCAAGGATGAATGATCTATCAGATCAGTGATGTTGTTTTACTGTTGTCTATCAATGAAATCTTCTTAGATCTGAACATAAAACTGAATGCATAAGAAGGTTGGTATTTGATTGATTGATTTTATAAGTGAGAAGAAGTGATCTCTGTTGTTGCCTATATAAATCTCTGTAAGTTGACAGTAGATGTTTAGTATATTTTTGGTTGGTACAAACTTGATTCAAAAGTTTATATTTGTAGTAGTTTTGAAAGTAAACACAGGTTTTATTAATGGAAGTAGTGTATACACACAGTTTGGCATCAGCCAAGTAGCGTATACATACTGATGCATGGTTTTGAGATTATAGCTGGTTCTAAATGATGATGTAGTGTTTTGGGTTTAGATATGTGTACTGGTTACAGTGATCTATCTGTTCCTATTGATTGGTTGAATTTGATTAAGTTTGAATGATTGTTTGATTCAGTTGTTCAGTGATTGTTTTATGTCAAAGGTTTCAGTGATTGATTGATTTAGATATTAACGATTGAGTTTTAGTGATTGGTTTATGCGGATGTATTTGATGGATGTATTGCAGTGGTGATATAATTTGAGCTTCAATGTTACTAATGGGTCCAGTATGACAATTGGATGAAACGCAGTCTTCAGATTGTGGTGATGTGTTCAAGGAGTATCTAGTCTAAAAATTTATGAAACGTGGTCCCTAGAGGAATAGAGAAGGTCATAGCCTTTTGTAGGTCAGCGTTATGTACTAGTAAATGGATCGGCTAGTACAAGATCTAGGTGGTTGGAGCTCCCTTCCAATAGCAGCTAGAAAATGAGTGAAGGTTGGAGCCTTCTGTTGGTCGACACCTATACTAGTAAACACATCGACTAGTACAAGAGTTAGGGTGTTGTAGCTCCCTTCCAGTAGCAGTTGGAAAATGAGAGAAGGTTGTAGCCTTTTGCAGGTGGGTGTCTGCATATTGGTATGAGTATGCACCAGTACAAGATTGTAAATAGATTTTCTTATTATTAAAAGAAGACATAAATGATAGCAGCAGGTGGTTGTCACCCACATTGTGTTTCCACCTTAAATCTTGGTGTTCATGTGTGTTGCTTATGTGTGATGGTTTATTCTATTATTACTGCACATGGTTACTATTTAATGTTTAATAAAGTACCAATTCACTGATTAAATATCAACATATGATGAATTAATTGAATCATAAGTTCACTGGATATACGCTGGTTTCCTTAAGAACAATTGCGTGCACATGCTAGTTCCCTTCATTGAAGTAGCGCATATAAATCGAATTATGGAAATAAAAAGTTATTGATTTGTAATTACTAATTCATCCGCCACACCCCCCGCCCCCCCCTCAGTATTATTTCCAACACAATAGTGATACAAAATAAGAAATATGCCATAGAGATAAGGGTCTGCGTAGATTATCATGACCTTAAAAACATTTATGTGCATGACCCATTCCCCACACCCTTCAACAATGAGGTCCTAGACAACGTTGTGGGGAATGAAACATACTATGTCATAGACATGTTTTTAGGGGACCATCAGGTCATAATAACTGAAGAGGACAAGAATAATACCAATTTAATGATAGAGTGGGGGTCCTATGCTTACCACATGATGCCATTTGGCCTCAAGAATGCGGTTGCTATATTCTCCCAGATTGTCATCGCCACATTCAAAGATTATATTCATAGATTACTGGAGGTATACATGGATGAATGGACAATATACAACCTATTGACGAAGCATGCCAACCTACTTAGCGTAATGTTTGATTGTTGCCGACAATTACAGATCTGTTTGAACCTAAAGAAGTGTATATGCACATTTCCATTCAGCACACTATTAGGCCACATTGTATGCAAGGATGGAGTCTTCATGGACCCTGCCAAGGTTGTGATGATTGTAAACTTGGACCTGCCAGCCAACGTGAAACAATTGCGATCGACGTTGGGCCACACATGTTACTATCATAGATTGATCCATAACTACGCTTCCATTACCACCCCAATGGAAAAGCTGCTCAAGAAAGTAGAAGCATTCACATGGTCGGAGGACTGTTAAGATGCATTAAATATACTGAAGGAGAAGCTGGTAAGTGCTCCAATTTTAGTATATCTTGATTCATATAAGTAGTTCCACTTACATATCGATGCATCTAGAATTACTTTGGAGGAAATGTTGGTGCAACCATGAGAAGGGAACTTGGACCATCCCATCTAGTTTGCCAATAAGAAGTTGTCCATTACAGAGAAAAAATACACCATGACCAAGAGAGAAACATTATCCATGGTCTATTATTTAAAAACGTTTAGGCGCTACTTACTTGGGGGTTTATTCAAGTTCTTCACAAATCACTTGGAATTGAAATACCCAGTCACCAACTCAGTATTAGAAGGGAGGAGATGCAGATGGCCGCTACTTTTCCAAAAGTGTAATAATCAAACTAGGCCAATTGAACATCAGGCCTAATCACCTATCTAGATTGGAATCAGGGGAAAGTGGGGGCTCCCTAGACAACCAACTAATTGTTGCCAATTTATTCAGAGTGTAAGCAATACCTGAGTACTTAGAAGATATTGCAATATTCCTGGCCATAGGGAAATGTCCAAAGGAGTACACAGTG
Organism: Pinus taeda; assembly: GCA_000404065.3. NCBI lineage: Eukaryota > Viridiplantae > Streptophyta > Pinopsida > Pinales > Pinaceae > Pinus > Pinus taeda. The sequence continues at coordinate 106,732 of APFE030056184.1, read as the reverse complement.
ATGCAAAGAAGATACATGGTAGTGCGAGCAACTGACTATCATCTTATCGCAGGACATTTGTACAAGTTGGGGATGGATTAGGTGTTGCGGTGATGTGTCCTCCAGCACGAGTGTCAGAAATTTCTATGGGAATGTCACTTCAGAGTCACGGATGACCACATAGGGGGGGGGGAAGTCGACTGCAAGGAAAGTTTTACAGGAGGGGCTATGGTGGCAAAAATATACAAGGATGCTAAGGAGTACGCTAAAGGATGTGATGTGTGCCAGAGGGTTGGGAAACTGTTGCATCGCAATGAACTCTCGCTGCAGCCAGTACGCGCCTTGTATATATTTGAAAATTGGGCAAATGATTTCATCCATCTGATCAATCTGCTAATGCGTCACACTCAGGATAGGTACATCATCATGGTCACTAAGTATCTCACTAGATGAGCTGAGGCGGCACCAGTGAAAGACTATACAACAGACACGGCCGCAAGGTTCATTTTTGAAAATATCATCTCAAGGTTTGGTTGCCCAAGAAGCTTGACAAGTGATCAAGGAACTCATTTCATTAATGAAATAGTCGCTTGTTGTAGAACTTCCTGATCCAACACCACAAGAGCAGTTCATATCATACATAGGCTAATGGAATAGTAGAGGCATTTAACAAGATACTTGAGAAGGGATTAACCAAGGTGTGTTCAATAAATCAAGATGATTGGGATGAAAGAGTGCAAACCATGCTTTAGGCATACCATACAACAATGAAGAGATTACATAAGAAGACACCATTCTAGTTGGTATATGGTCGAGAAGCCATTTTCCCCACAGAGTTCGTGATCCATAACATCTTCATTGCCTAGGACACAAGGATGACATAATACTAGTCGCTACAGATGTGACTGGAGGAACTATCAGAACTAGATGAGGCTAGGTTCTTAGCAAACTTCCACCAATCAGTCAAGCAATGAATGCAGAAGGCATGACACGACAAACACATCAATAATAAATCCTTCACGGTCAGGGGAAAGGTTTTGTTATATGACAACAAGTTCCAAAAGTTTCCGAGAAATCTACAAATGCACTGGTTAGGGCCGTTCATAGTTGTGGAGATCAGGGAGTCTAGAGCAATGAAGCTCACACAACTGGATGAGATACTACTACCAGGTTGGGTTAATGGTGCATGCTTGAAACCCTTATCATGTTCAACATTGGTGAAGTCTCTGCACAAAGACTGTAGGTAGGGTTAGGAAAAGTCAGTAGGAGTTAGTCAGTTAATTCTTTAGTTAGTTTATTTTCAATAAAGCAAACTGAGGATGTTAGTTTTAGTTGCGGATTCCATGTCACCACACTGCAATTGATTGTGGTGGGTGGGGGGAGGTCAGTCACACATACCAAGTATCTTTTACATAATAATTAGGCAATAATACCATTGTCAAGCCAAATTTCTGTAGGACCTTTCCCATTATAGAAATAATTAACTCATAAACGTCTGCCATTATGCTAACATTATTACCCACTTGCTGCACCTTGTCTTTTCCTGAAATACTCTAGCCAAGTCAAGGAAAGATCAGCCAATGATCGATTAACACGTTTGAATTTTCATAGGGAAAGCTGTCGTAGTAATTAGTTAGAAAGTCTAGTAAAAAATTTCGTGTCGAAGCTAGTCTACTTAATTTGCATGGATACGTTGAAGTTCTTAGAGTTTCAAGTTCAGGTGGTAGAATTGTCCTAGTTAAAGTCTGATCCTCAACACTGTCACCCAAGAATTTCTTGTCAGCCTCCAGTGATTTTAGTTTATCAATTATGCTACAAGATGATGAATCCTATCATTTCCATTCTCGAAGACAGGGTGGATGAAATAATTACAGTCACAAAGCCAATATATGGAAAATATGATAAGGCCACGTTAGTGGAAAATGAATCGTCGGATTGCTTCCAATTCCTAGCAGTAAATCAGGAAGTGTACATAAAGACAATTACAAAGAAAGATGGAACAAAGGTGACCAAAGCCAAGGCGACATTCAAGGGAATTCAACGATCAATGTTGATAAACTTGAGAAGTTTGCCCGTGTTCGACACGAATTTGGTTGCAATTCAATGCATGAAATGTTTAATCAGTAGGATGCCGTGGGGTTTCTTTGGCTAGAAAAAGCATACCCAATTCATGTAGATGATATTCAACGACTTACAGGGTTATCGGCCATAGTGAATGTGGTGTCAATGTCATTTTATAAATCTTTGAAAAGAGCAAAGAAGGAAGGAGATAGTGACTATTATAGAAAATACAACACCAAGTGAGGTGGGAAGGGAGCAAAGATCGACTTATTAAACAAAGAAAACATTAAATTTTCTTGATATATCATTGTTGGGAAGGAGATGCTGCACTTTTCAAGAAATTAATGCACTCTAGACACCATCTCAGTTGCAGAGTACTGTGCAAAAGGTGCATCGCTAAATTGGTCAACATTCTTGCTAAATGAACTATTCTAGGCATGTGAGGATGTGTACAAAAGAAGCACTAATTTTATTTTCGGCTATCTGATCATGACCCTAGAAATGTGGAAGTGGTGCCCTCTACTAGGAAGGGACTTCACATAGATCTTCGAATACTAACCCTACGCTCTCAGATACATGACATGGAAAACGTCAAGGGACCCCAACATCAAAGAAATCAACGAAGCGTCCTTCAACGAGTGGTATGTTAAAATGCTAGGGGTCATAAAGGCCACTGAAAGGATTCCCAAGGTGTTGCTCGATGAATACTCAGAGGTAATTTGGTTCGGAGTGATGCATGACAACACTTTCCTCAGGCCACACAGTGTCCATCCAGTCACTTTCCAAATCCAAGCATAGAAATTCACATTAAGAGTTGAAGCATTCCACGTGGAAGTCGAGTCATGGCCAAGAGTTTCCTGTGAGATAAGAGAAGGAAGATGCATATACTTGTTCAGGGGAATGGTACCTCAACCACTGATAGGAGACACAGGCTTGGAAACTAGGAAGCAGGTGATAGAGCAGGAATTGTAACCAGTGGTCACCCAAATGAAGAAACATATGAGTTCCATCAAGTAGACCATTGTGAGATTAACTAGTTCATTAGGAGAGGCCTCTGAGTCTGTTGAGCTGCAAGGATTTTGGTAGCATAATCCAATAATCACTACACCCCTAGATGTTGCTATCCCACATATAGGACCCCATTTTCTATCCAAGCCAATAATTCCCAAGCCCAAGCAGATAAAAAACACCAAGCCCCCCATAGCAAAGAAGCAAAAGACCATGCCTGATGTGCCAGTGGTTGACCTCACTGATGAGGGACCCTAGATTACCTCAGCCTCCCTGTTTTTTGAAGAAACCCCACCCTTCATGTCTACTGTTTCACCTTTTTCATGGGATCCATCCCCACATATGGCCTCAACCTCCACAGCACTATCAGAACTTATTCCCTTTGGCACTCGAATATGCACTAAGGATATGGAGATTGACTTGGCCATTCAGTCGGCCATGATCCTCCTCAGGGGAGAAAGCAACACCACATCCATGCTATCACCGCTATTGGTGTCAGACCCACTGTCAGGCAAAGTGCCTGTCACCTTGCAACCACTGGTTACAGCTATTGAACTATTTGGCACTTCATTTTCTTTAAATTTTCATATTGTTCCTCACCCAGTTATTATTCCTCCAACACCTTAGTTTTGTAGAACCCTTGTAGCAAGCAACCTTGCCGCATGACCACTTTGATAAGTCCATCACTAGTGGCCAACTGTTGTAGAGTAGATTGCCTCACCCATCCACTATGTAGCAAGATAATCTTCATAACTAGTCCTTTGCATAGTTGTTTGGATTCATTTAGCAGTCATCACAGTGGGCGGAGAAGGTTCACAATGAACTTGTTTCCAAACATGAGCAATAGCAGCAACAAATCACCACTCTCACAGCCGAGAGAGATCGACTCCATCAGAGAAATCAAAAGCTACATACACAGGTTAACCAAAGGAATTTTCTACATGCACCCTGGTTGAATTTTGTGGCCATATTCAAGCCACATGCATTAGGCTGATCTCTGCCAATGGGGAATTAAATCAGAGCCTTGATTCTACGAAAATGGCTCTACCCGATCCATCAAGTAGCTACATTGTTGAGATCGAGCAAAAAATCACTACCGCTGCCACCCTGAAAGCATCTATTGCTAATTTCCTAACCGAGGGGTACATTCTGATGGATCAAGTCCATGCTTGGTCAGGAAAATTGGCCATCAAAATCAACTGGTATACCCACTTCGACAACAAATTCAATAGCTCCTTGCCAAAAGTCGGAACTACAAAGAAAAAGACCAACGGAAGAGGACTGACGTAGAGGTTGCCTCTCTAGAAGCTCGGGTTCATCAGATTAAGGATGAATCAACAAAGACTAAGAAGAAGATCCATGATCTTAGGCCATCGATCAATTCCCATGTCAACTCTTTGCGCAAACTTTGTGATGAAATGGAGGAGAAACGAAACAACCTATTGAACAAATGACTTGACCAGCCAACCTCTAGCACAATTGCATAATTCCTCAAGAAAGCTAACACAATTATCGACACCTAGCAAGCAACCCTCAAAGAGTACACTCGATTTCGCTAAGAGACTATTGCTACGGTGCTTGAGTTGGGGCCTTGGTTTTGAAAAAAAAGGCCAAAAAGAAGCAACAACATCATTGCAATAAGTAGGACCAACAAAACAAGAAGTAGCAACATTATCAACAAAAATCCTTACTACGGAAACAATAGAGGCACCAGAAGAAGCATCAACAGTACTGAAAACAACGATGTAGACAACACTCAGGGTAGATTATCTCAGGGATGAATCAATCAACTATGGTTAGGGCTTGTTGGGGCCTTTGTTTTGAGTTTTTGTGGAAAGAAGAGCCAAGGATAGGTAGCAGGGATGACTATGGGGTTTTAGAGTTGACATCCGAGGGGGAAAACAAGAACCAGAAGTGAACCGACAGTTGCAGGAAGGTGGTGGAGAAAAGCAAGAGAAACCGAGAAAGGGGAGAGAAAAGGCAGCCAAGGATAAAGTCAACATAGAGGAAGATAAGCGTAAATGGTAGTCTGAGCGCAGGGTAGAGGATAAATGGCAGAAGGGAGGGCATGAAATGGTTTGTTGTTGAACAGATGAGAAATCCAGGGATCGGTGGAGCCTTCCTAAGTTGCGGAAAGGCATGAACCGCTCCTCGCCCTGTCTATGTCTATTCCTGTGGGTTATGTTACTTATGTCCTTAATGATTAGGCTTCGAGCCTCTTGTAATTCCTTATGTATTTCCTTATTTAGAGCTTAATGAAAGAGACAATTTGGATCAAAGATGTGTTCTTAAGCTTTGTATTCTTTCTTTAAATTTGTTGAATGTATGTATATAGGTTGTTTGGTTTCCTAAGATTATATGAGTAGAACAATATGGTTGGATTAATGTGGATGATTGATTGTTATGAGTCAATATCTTCTTCTTTTTGTGATTCCCTTGGGGCCTCATTCTACCCCATCTAACTTGAGTCACGACATGCCTCGGGTGAGACTCCTTACCCTCTCCAGGTAAGGTGAAAATGGCAATGTTTCTCTAGACTACAGCGGAGCCTTGTTGGCCCCTTATGCCCAAGTTGAGGGTCTCTACCTTGTTTCCATTTCCTTTCCAACACATAGACCCCTAAGGTACTTGAGGAATATATTTGGGTTCTTTGGGGAGATACCCAACATAATGGCCATCTTTCTAAATTCTGCGGTTTATTCTTGTACACTCTGCCCCTACTTCTACTTGGAGTGATACCGCTAGAGTCACTGGTCCTCTACAAATCCAATAAACTAAAACTGTGAATTTATGATATTTTTGAAATTTTGTCACTTAGTCACTAGAGGATCTCCCTCTAACCTTAAGGTATGCAAGTGTCTTTTCCACCAAGCCAGCACATGGCCCTGTAATTTTAGTTGATAAAACTGAATCTTATATTCTTCTTCCATATGATTAAATATAAAATAAACTTCTAATTGTGACAACTAATGGTTTAACTTCAAAGCATCACTCTCATCTTGATATGGATTGATGTTGACGTTCGCTTCCATTTTGAATAGGGTATGTGAATGGTTCATGTCACTCAAATTAGGTTGATCCTTTTGGGTTCTTTCTTGGACAACCTCTTTGGTTCTTCTCGATCTGCTAATTTCCCCTCCAATCCAACCTCCACGTTAGAACTTGGATATTCTCTAAATAACCCAAGCATATTGGTTAGAGCCTCCATGAGGAGGCTCACATTATGGTTTATATCTGTTGCATTTGCTTCTAGTCGTGAAAACCTCTTCTCTATAGGATCTTGAGGGTTATTCACAGATCTATTAGCCATGGCTGGGATTTTGTGAATTTTGTCTTAGCTGATCTGGATCCCCCACAACTCCCTAAAACATACCTAAAGAAAATTTCTTTTTATACTGATATGATCCACAAAATATTGTCGATATCCACTAGACAATTCATCACAACATATCTACTAAAATATATTAGAAAATATGAAACCTACACTATGAGGATTTATTTCTCCTTAGACTTTTGGATTTGTTAATTATTGTTTATTGTGTATGCATGAAAACTATAATCATGCAAAAAATAGAGAAAAAATAGAACAACTACTCACAAACCACAATAACATAAGATATGACTTTGGGAACCCTTTTTTGAGAAAACCCAACTAGAAGGTGAGGCTACTCTACTCTTTCTTTGAATGGAAATGGATGAAAGTACAAGGAAGAAAGACTTATATCCCATGGGATATTATAGTGCATGAAACCTCTCTATTTTCTCCCCCCTTAACCACTCTCACTTACTCCACTCATTTATGGAACAAAACGTACTCTAGTAGAATGCAACCCCTTTTACTCCTAGTGGCCCGGTTATAACAAAACTTGATAGCCTACTAGCGGTTAACTTTGACTCCTTCAACTCTTAACTAGAGTTACAATATGCAATCTCCCAGAGTATTATTGATTGTGATTATGTGGCTTGTCCTTTTTCTATGAATAATGGGGGCTAACGTGGCTTCCTCTCGAATCATGGTCACCAAAATAAGTAGGTCAACTTCTGGGTGGCATAACTATTGTATATAAACTATGATTGAGGTGATTCTTGCACCTTTAGAAAGGTATTATTTTGTAGAAGAGGGATAGGGTATGCACGACATATTTTACCCACCCCCCCCCCCCCCCCCCCACCCCCCCACCCCCCAAAAAAAAAAAAAAACATTTGTTATTTTTATGCCTCAAATTACTTCAAGAAGTTTTCAAAACCCAATTTGCCAAATTGTGACCTGTGGGTAAAAATGGTCCTGTGAGTTGATCTCTCCACCTTTTCCGCTATGAAAATATTGAGATGAATGACAAATGATATAATAATCCAATCTAGATCAATATTAATAATAATACTTAGTCTAATAGGCATGTTTATTTTAGAATAGGGCTTCCATAATTTTAATTTGGATTGTAGGGATTTAACCTTCATGGAATAGAATATTAAATTATTAATAGTCACAAATCAAAGGTTGAGATTTATCTCAAAAATAGTTATTTATTGCATGCCCTTTTAATTAAATTAAAGAATTAAAAAATTTTCATTTAAACAAGTGTCACATGAGGTGAGTTATGGTTTTTTGGGCAGGTGGTATTAGTAAACCATGGCATTGTAACAATGCTTATTTATATGTTAAGAATCTCCATGGTAAAGTGGGGCTGAATCTCCATGGCTACACATATTTTTGCATTTTTTTCATATATATATATATATATATTATATATATATATATAATATATATATATATATATATATATTATATATATATATATATATATATATATATATTTACTCATATATTTTTTATTTTTATAATTAATAATAATATGTTAAAGGATCTTAGCTCCAGTGGTTTTATGAATAGTTTGTTTCCCCATCTGCGTGGATTTAAGTCTCCGAAGACATGTTATAACTGACCCATTTGTGACATTTATGAATAGGTGTATCTGATGTGATATGGCTATGCTAGTATTATGTTTTTCTCAAAATTCCTTTTACCCTCCCTTCCTATATAAAGGTAGAGATGAAAAAATATATTAAAAAAACATAATATTTTTAAAAACAATATTATGTTTTTGCAATATTCCCACTAAGTTATTTTTATATATGAAAAAATATTAAAACAATTATCTACACAATTATTTATAACAAATTTCTACATATAAATTATAAACCAACTACCGTTAAAGAAATAAATAAATATGGATATACCTTTAGATTAAGGTAATAAAAAAATTAAATTTATGAAAAACATATGCCATTTTTTTCAATATATATAAAAGAGATGGAAAAACTACCTAACACACCTAAAATGAACATACACACCTAATATAAACATGTTTTCAATCTTGTTAAGGACACATTTTCCATCTCAATGCTTTCAGATCACATTTCCCATCTTGTTTTTGGTTCAATCTTTGCTTCATCAGTTTTGAAAGGAATTCTCTTTTATGCTTGCTTGTGATTGATTGTATTGCGAATGTTTCATTGAAATGTGAAGTGTTTGCGAAAGATTCATTCCGCCATTTCATTGAAATACATAACTCTAGTTTGTTGCATCAATATGTTACGTTAGTTAGCATCATTGAAGGCTAGAGTTGCATCATCACTTGCATTACAAAATAAATGAATTCTCTTTATTAGTGAAAGGGCTACTTGAAGTGCATTTGATAGGAAAGTTAGGAATTGGAAAGAATTTTTCATCATTTTTGTTTTCAAAAGACGAAATAGTGAAAAATCATTTTGCTTTCAATTGCTTGTTTTGTTGCATTTGAGTATGATTTCTAGTCTCATTAGTGTAGTCAATTCATTGAATTGAAAGGGTCCTGTCTCATTTAGCTGCATATAGGTGTTTTTGAGTCACATCGATAAGGCTTGAAAACTGAGACACAATTTCAAGATAAACTCTAAAATCTACTCAATTAACCTAAGGCACATTTGAAATCTAATGATCACATCTTAGAAGGTCTAAGCTAGAGATGTGTTCCGATGCCTTCAAATCTAGTAGCTGTCATTCGCTTTGGCACTAGATAGCGCTAGTATGGACTTGTCCTCCCCGTACCATCAAGTATATAAAGGGAGACCCCACTAGGTTGTAATCCTTTATCCATAGGAAGCCGAGTCTGCCACCTTGTAAACGTGATACACCGAGCACAACATTTGGGGAGATTTCCTGCCCGTACTTCTCGGTTCGCTGGGAGGTATTCTGCAGTTCACGGTTACCTAGTAATCCTTTTTTCTTAGATCATCCTGACTAGTCATTTTGATATTTTTGACTCCCTAAATATAAAAGATCACCCGAGCTCTTGTCCTCTCGAGCTCATTTCAAACCAAAAGTGATAGAGTCACCTTTGCTTCTTTTTCGACTCTTAAAACATGAAAGAGCACCAATTTGTTTTTGCATCTTAAATCATTTCCCATGATCTTATAACATCCTTGTTAGTTGTTTCTAGACCAAATCATGAGTATACCTTGAAATACATTTTATTACCCTTGAAATTGATCTCTCTTTTGGTTATTTGAGACAAGATCATCGTGGCTGAACCAACTGGTTTCCCTAGTCCTGTTCCTCTCCTCTCTTTAAAAGATTGTCTGAGGAGCCTTTTCCTGAATTGCCACAGTCCCTTGAGGACCAAGGTGTTGAGCTTGGAATTGTTCTGAGTTTTCAACCTTTGTCATCTCATCCTCCCCCTTCAGATATTGGGTCACTTTCTGATGTTGGCCCGAAATCTCTAGATCATCCAGACTCCTGAGAGTTTGTTGACTTCTGAAGGTCAGCTTGGATTGGTTGTTTATTGTCTGAATCCTTTATTCAATCCTGTCGTGATATCATCACATCGTCTATAGAGTCTGTATGATTAGCCGGGTATTCCTTTGGGATTATCCCCTCGAACATCTTCAGTAGTCCATTGTCGTCTGTTTTCACCCATGGAATCAGAAGGTGAAATCCCAGTCTCCTCTCCAGGTCACTCGGAGGTTTCCACTCCACGCATAGTCGAGGAGAAAGAATATCCTTTCTCTCTTGAAGGTTTCCCTTACGCGAGAAGCATTCTGAATAGTGTTCATCCTGAGTTACCACGTAATTAAGTGACTTTAGCTCAGTCGGTTTCAGGCACGCATACTGCCTCATCATTATATCACAACCCTATTTGCGGATCTAGCGCTATGCCTACCATAGGTTCGTTCATTCAGAACCTGACCGCCCAACCAATGGTTATTTTTGTGGTCACTTCAGTCTCGGTACAACCCACCATTCCCAATCCTCTTATTTCGTCAGTCTAGGTGACCCATTCGGTTCAACCGATGATCTCGAGTCATGTCACTGTCAGTTCTTTGATCCCTGAATACCTATCATGACTTTAACACTCTCGCCATGGCCTTTCTCACACATTTCCAGTTGTCAGTTCACTATGAAACTAACACCCATTTGTTAACATCACTCAATAAAGACACATCGACTCACATCTCCGATCACATCCATGAATGGAGACGTAGGTGTCATTTGATTAAGTTTGAAATTGTTGATCAGTTGTTGACCGAGTGGTTCACCAAATCATTTGTCAACAAAATTGCTAAGGACATTTATATGGGTGTATGCGTCACTGAGGAATAAGCCATCACGTGTGCCCAGTATCTATACCTTTTCTATTCACAGTTTGACACGTTATATGACATGTTACCCAATGTGCCCAGACCATCATCTGATATGACGACATCTAAGTCCCCTGCTACCCCTCCTGTTGATGGATTAATTGGTTCAGTGACTTAGATCCCTGCCAAATCTTCTTCCAAACAGAAGTCGGCCTCCAACACTGCTCCCAATGACTCCTCTCACAATGCGTCCAGCCCTGGTAAAATCTTAGAGGTTCACACTGTCCAATCTACCGCAGCGGACAAATACTCTAAAGGTAAAGAAGAAATGCAAAGTAAAGGGTAAAGCTGATTCCCCAAAACAAGGTCCTCCTAAACCATCTTCTAGTGATTCTTCCCAACGGAAACCTAAGTATCCATGCCTCATTTGTGAGGAAGATCATTATACTAAGGATTGTCCAAGATGGTCCAAAGTTAGTCGTTTTCTCAAAGGGATCCCAGCTGTCCTGAAAGAGCCCTTTCCATCCTAGTAGACCCAAATGGTAGACCAGCCTTAGTCATCTGCTTCCTCAGGTTCACAAGTGTTCATGATGAGTACCCCGATCAACGTGGCTACCAAGTCAAAATATTATCAAACTCCTGTCCCATCAATAGGGAAAGAGAAAGAAGGTACCCCTTCTTCTTTTGCCCCATCTAGTTCTAGTTCTCTTCATATAGAGTGACCTAATCTTGATTCCACCATTTGACCACCTTCTCGAGGTGTGCTTCGAAAGTCCTTGTACAATCCCAACACTCGAGCTACTCAACATTATAACATTGTTGAGGATTTAGCTCAAGCGCCATTAGCTATGTCTGCTCTCAAGGTTCTTCAAAGTTGTCCTTCTCAGTGGAAATCATTACTGTCGGCTATTGGGGGTATTGATCCAACTAACTCTAATCTCATCTTCTTTGACCTATAAAACCACATTCCGCATTTACCTCATCAAATTTCCTTTCTCATTTACGTAATCATAAATGAAAAAACCATTCATAGGACCATCATCAATGAAGATGCTTCTACCTGCATCATGTTTGTTGCTTGTTGGAATGAAATTGGTTCTCCTACTCTGAACTAGTACCCTAACACTCTGGAATATTTTGATGGGCGCAATTCGCGACTAGTCGATGTCCTTCCCAACCTTGCCATTACATTGGAGGGAAAGACAATACATGTCGAGGTAGAGATCATTGACACTAATCTTAACTACAATCTTCTAATCAGATGGAGCTGGAACCATGCCATGCATGTTGTAGCCTCCTCCCTCTTCTGCGTGATTCATTTTCCCCATCAACAGAAGATAGTAACAGTTGACCAACTGTCCTTCTTAGACTCTTCCTCCTTGGATTGCAATATTCCGCATATCAAGCACACCAGTGCTCCTTATGAGAGTGTGGGTGTAGGACTTTTTAAAGATCCTTCCTTGATGGGAATATTTCCACTTCCACCTCCTCATGTTGCCTCTATCAACATGATTTCAGTCAAGTCTGATCCTTGGGTCACTCCATTGCCAAATATTGTTGATACATGGGGCGAGGTTATGCCATTAAGTCCTGTCGAAATTTATTACGTGGAATTTTTTTTGGCTTCGACTTCGGTATCCTTTGATTATCCTATTTCGAGAACATCTCTCGATGTGTCTTCTCATTCCCCATGGTTTAGTTCTGGCCTGACGGTCATGTCTATGTGTCTTGAGAAGTTCTCTTCTTCGCTACCTATTGAGGGCACCTTTGTCTCTTCATGGATTCAGGTTTTTTCTCCCACCCTAGGTTTTTCATGGGGTTGTCATCTGACTCATAACCCTCCCTCTCTTAGGGGGCATGGGGGCACAACCTTATATGAGTTATACTCTATTATTTGGCTGAGTCGATGCTTACTCGTCATGACAATGGAAAAATTTCGGTTTTCATCTGTCTTGATTGATTGCTCGATTTCGAGCATGGACTCTCTCAAGAAGTACTATGCTTAGATCATCTTGCATGGTTATGTTTGTACAATAATGTGTCATTCATTTTTTTACAGTGTGATTTGATGTGTTATTTTGCAAGCAGCTTCCTTGCTTATTTTGTTTTTTGCCTGCTTTGCAAATGTCGGTGTCTCCTCACGTCGGTTTGGCTGATGGTGCTTGTCGTAGTACCTGGAATCTATCATCCACAGTATGGGCCATTTATGACCCCCATGGTGAGTTGATTGATCTTCAATGTATATGTCTAGGTCGAACAACTAATAGCATTGCTGAGTATAATGTGGTTATCAAATTATTGTTAGAAGCTATTGTTCTTGGCATCCGGGAATTGGTTGTCAACCTTGATTCATAGCTTGTTGTTCTTCAGCTTAACGGGAAATATTCCATCAGAAACCTTCATATATTTAGAATGTATCTATGTATTCATCTATTAGAGAGAAATTTTGACTACATTATATATCATCATATTCCTCGACACATGAATACAATAACATATGCATTAGCTAATTATGTGCTGGATAGACATTTTCAAAACATGTAACAACTCAAAAACACAAAGATTTGCACCATAGTAAGTAAGGAAGCACAATATATATATATGTGTGTGTGTGTGTGTGTGTGTGTGTGTGTGTGTGTAGGTGTGTGTGTGTGTGTGTGTGTGTGTGTGTGTGTGTGTGTGTGTGTGTGTGTGTGTGTGTGTGTGTGTGGATAATGTTTGTCATACATCAAAAACTAAAACATAATATGTGTGTTTGAAATACATCCATGGCTTGCAAGCCTAAAAAATATGGAATGCTAGACCTATGCACTAAACAATGTGATGCTCATGATAGCATGTAACTGCTCGGACTACGCGAGTCAGTAGTCGTCGAATCCGATCTAACACCTCCACCGTATGCCTCTGGTACTGGCATGGGAACTCACCCTTTAAGCATACTTTGCGATCCCATGGGTCAAACCCTTGAGATTCCATGCAATCTCCTCCTCGTTGTCGCTTCCCTCCTGATAGGGAGTGAAATCAAACTACCGAGCGACACACTTGGCAATTTAGGACATGCCGGCAGGGCATTCTGGTCCAACGCTTGCATTCATAAAATTGAAGTTTCATGAACACATATATTTAAAAGACAATAAAAAAACATCAAAAAACTAAAAAATTGTTTGTTTTTACCTCCATCATCAAAATCCTCCCCTTCTGGGAGTGGCATATCCGGATCTTTGTGGAAGTCGATATCGTTGTAAGGCTAATCCTCCACTATGATCAGCTGTCTTCGTATCCACGAGAAAAATGCGAGCTTATAGGACATCTGTTGGCCCCCCATAACCCTGGGCATCAACTCGCTCCAACGGACGATCCGTGGGTCTCGTGGCATCGATGGATCTACCTCAGTCAGCTAGTATTGGAACATCGACACCTATTCCAAGAAAAAGGTCATTAGCATAGATCTAAAGCAAAACTACTTCAGGTGTCTTAGTCTTAGATTTTGATAGCTAGCGCTTCATGTTAATTTTTATAGCCTCCGCCCAATTAAAGATGGTGGGAACCATGCAGACGATACTGAAACTTTGACTTGTTGGTCTCATGAAGTGCTTGAGACCCAGCCACTCTGTTGATGGTCGACAGTAGCACTCTCAACACAAGATCTCGAAGAGTCATAATCTCAATCTTGCCACTTTTGGATTTGAGAGCTTCTAGGCAATGTTCAGCAAGTAACATAGTCACACTTTCCCCAATCGGCCTCGACCCATATAGGTTGACTGGTTCCCCTCTCCGGGACAATCCTGTGATGAAATAAATGTATAAAGTCTCGAACTCTAGCTCTTGGTCACCAATGATGAAAAATTCCCGATTTATGTCCCAGAGACTGATCAGGTATCGTAGAAACTCAAGTTGGGCTCGTATACCTGTTGTCAGAAAGAATTTGAGGAGCCCATAGTTCCTCAAAGCCTCCAAGCAATTTGGATTAGCTATTGCTTGAGTATCAATATCCTCTTGCTCATGTTCTTTCCAATCCACCATTTTTCACGATTTCTTCTTGCAAAACCCATGTAATCAAGTCAATGATCATCCTTGGCTGAAAATTATTGGGTTCAAATGGCTGAATTGAGCAAGGAACATGCAAATTTGTTTCTCATGGTGCTGATGCGACTGTTTTAAAAATAGTGGTGTTGATAGCACAGTTGGCAGTTTTAGCCACCCCCGATTAGCGTGATTCTGTGCTCGGAAATTGTGCCGACTGAGGGCATAAAAGTTTTGCCAAAAGTTCCCCATGAAACCCCAAAAATGGATAAAAACAGGAAAAATCAGTATGAAAATGGAGCTTAAGGTCTTGGCTCTTACTTGCAACTATTGGCTCGACGAATGACCTCCCGGATCTCCTATAATCTGCTCCAAAAAAATTAGGGCACAAGTGGGTAGAAAGCTCTTCACATAAAGGTAAAATGGTAAATGGTAAAAAATAATTACTTTTGCCCCATTTTATTCATTTTTTCATGAAATATTAGGGTTTTTGAGTATTTTTGACCTATTTTTCCTCAAAACTGGACGATGCATTTACCTTTATTGTGCAGCGACAGCTAATGGATTGTCAATGATGGTACTGGAGTCATGTTTCATCTCTTTTCTCAACTCGTAAATCTCAAATGAAAATATCGCCGAGTATTTTTCCCTTTTTGACTTGTAAAAGAGAATAAGATGGGGGTTTGCTTTCAAGCTCTTTTCTGACTCTTTAAACATGAAAATATTGCCGATCTCTTGTCGTTTTGAACTCGTAAAAGGTTGCAAAACATCGTGCACCCAATATATGTTTACCCCTTTTTTGGGTTGGGATGCACTATTTATGAAAAAAGGTACTCCTTGACTGAAATGGTCAAGTGGTTCTCTCGAGCATCATTTTCTACTTTTTCGGGCTCGAAAGACACAAATGTACAAAAAGGGACCATGTGTAGTTTTCTTTTCCATGTCTTTTTCAAAATCTCTAAACATGAAAAAGATACTGAGTTATACCTTTGTCAGACTCATTGAAACACTAAACGACATTGGATTCGTTGCCATGATGAACGTGAGATTCTCCTTCCTATGAATCATTAAACTTACTAGGTTGGATTCATCCGAAGGATGAACTTATAGTGCAAGCATATGTTATCCCCTTCAAGCTTGCGATAAAAAATAATTGGGGTACCTGCCAGAAATGGTGGGGGAAAATTTGGAAATTCGATCAGTCGTGTCAGCAACTCACTCTTGAACATGGCACTTTCTGCTTCATGTCGGGATGGGATATCTTCATTTTCGTTTGACTTTCATGGGTTGGGCCACTCATTTTTTTCCTTCCATTTTGATCTTTGCCATGTCCTCATGACCACCAATCCTATGGATCCAGCAACTACCAAACTTCAGAATCATGTCGCCGATATGTTCAAGAGTCATTCCTTCTACAGTTACACTTACTCCTGATTCTCTATAGCATCTAAAATCACTTGCATCCCTTTGTCTTGTGTCGATGATGTGGGATACATCATGGCCCTCCTTCGACACAGTCATTTCCTGTCAAATTCAACTCATTATCCAAGAAGCTGACCGAGAGACTCACTTCCAGTACCTTAGAGCTTGCATGCCCTAATGGAAAGTTTTTACACTTGATGACAAATTCACATCATTGGCTTTCGATCGGGTAATTTGACAGGTGTTCAACATCAGTTTCTTTATTCACATTTTGTGAATTGTGCTGCTAGTACCTTGAGAGCCATTGTCATTATTGGTGGTTTCTCTTGCGCTTGTTAACGGTTCACATCATTGACCGGTAATCAAGCGACTTCCTAGCATGTTCGACTCCAATACATTCATTCACGTGTTAGGATTTGTACTTTGATTGGGTCGTTTGGAGCGCAAGACCTTGGGCTATGATTAGACAAGTCCAGGTTGCGAGGTGATGTGACATGGTCATGTTGATATACATGTCTCTTTCAGATGGATGGCTGCAACCATACCATGAGTTGTTATATGTGATCCTTCTCATTATTGGGTGGCTACGACCATACCTTGGTTTCATTATGATCCTTTCTGCTAGATGGCTGTGCCCATACCTTAGATCCATTTTACATGATCATTCTCTGGATGGTTGTGTCCATACCACGATTCATATATCATTATTCAGAGTTTTCAGTGATGTATATGCATCTATGCTTACTTGCAGGTTTTCCGATGATGGACTCTGGTTCCCTGCTTCCACTTATAAATAATTTCACCCCTCACTCTAGTTCGACCTTCACGCTTTAAGGGGCATTTGTTACACAACATTTTGTCACTGTCCCTATACTCCCCGTCTACGATCCTGGAGGACCTCACCAGTGTACCTGATGTGCTTTTCCATCATGAAGAAACTCCTAGTATGTCCATCTTCATGAGTAGAATAATCCCCTTTTCATCATTACCCAAGGATCTTCCTTCTATCCCAGTTTACAAGACCGACGCTACATAATCTGTGGTAATAATAGGTATTGTGAAATTTAACTAATAAATATATGTAAACTTTATATTTTGATATGGATTCTATTCTTTTGATTTATATTTTAAAAACAAAAAATACAATTAGATGTGTTAATATTGTATAACATTATTACATTATCCTTTTATAATACACTTAGACAAAAGTTGCAATGATAAAATATTTACATTGGTTTAACCCCAAGGGTTATTTCGATTGGTTAAGTTCCCACCATTAAATAACCTTTCCCATGGGAGGTCATGGGTTAAGTTCTCCTCGACGCTCTTGGGGTTAAGCTATGCTAATGATTAAGTGGGAAGTGGTACCTTCAGGTGGATCTTCTTGTATAGTTTATGTGGATGTAGTGACCACCAATCTACGGTGTCTGTGAACCACACATAAAAAAAAATATTTACATTGGAAAAATAATATTTTGTAAATCCATAATTTTTTCACTAATGGTTAGGTGTGAGACCAAATAAAAGTAAAATAAAATATAAAATATTTTGAATTTTTCACGCTTCTGAAATATTACGGAAGGAGTTAAGTGAGTTTTTGACAACCATGTTAGTGTAATAAAGTTTATTTTTATATTTATAAAATAGGGGTGTGAGTGAGAAGCGAGTGAATATAATGGATCTATTGTTATTTTAATAAAAGATCTAATCCTTTCCCCGTGGTTTTTCTCGAATGGGTTTTCCACATAAATTCTGTCTCAAGTAGAGTAATCTTTGAGTTAACTTGTTTTATTTATATTCAATTTATTTTTTTCCTCTGTTCTCTTTCTATTAGCAAATGGTATCGCAACCATAGGTTCTTATTATTAATGGTGTAAGTTAGGTCCATTTAGCAGTATGGAGACTACTACAATGAGTGATATGGAAAAGTTGAATGGGGTCAATTCCCCCCTATGGAAATCACAAATGGAGGATAGACTGATTTTGAAGGATTAATTGTTTCCATTTGATGGAGTGGAAAACAAACCCCCAAAAATGATAGATGAATCTTGGAAGTCACTGGACAAGAAGAAAATTTCTATAATCTAGTAGTACCTAGCAAAGAATGTCTACTTTAATATAGTAGGTGAGAAGTCAACAAAAGGGCTATGGAAAAAGTTGCATGATTTGTATGAGAAAAACACGACATCAAACAAATTTTTATTGATGAATAAGTTGTATAACCTCAAGATAAAATGAGGGTGCTTTAGTTGCAAAGCATTTAAATGAATTCAATACAATTACCAGTCAACTTGCCTCTATCAAAATTGTTTTGGATGATGAAATAAAATCCATCCTAACTATGTTCTCCATGCTAGACAACTAGCTAATTTGATAGTATCTATGAACACTTGAACACCTATAGGGACATTGAAGTTTGATGATGTTAGAAACATTTTAATGAATGAGGAGATGTGATGCAAATTAATTGCAAAAAACCAGGGAGGAGAAGCTCTAGCCTTAGATGATTGTGGAAGGAAAACTAAACATAGTAGATAGGGGCGTTCAAAATCAAGAGGAACCTTGAAATCAAGAACAAGAATAATTGTATTTATTTTGGAAAGCCAAGACATAAGAAAAATGATTACTGGTTTTGGAAGAAGGAACAAAAGGAACACAAATCATATAACACAAAAAAAATTTAAGCAACACAAATGAAGGTGAGATCATTGTTGTAGCTTCTGAAAGTGATGCCTTATTTAATATTTCAGTAGAATAATCCTATTTATATACTTGTAGATGTCAAATAAGAGCCTTTATGGGATGAAATAGGTAGCTCATCAATGGTATAAGAAATTTGAGTAATTTATGTTGGAGCATGGCTTCAAAAGACTAGAGGATGATAATTGTGTTTATATTAAGAGATATGACCAAGAAAAGTATATTATACTACTGTTGTATGTGAATGATATGCTAATTGTTGGACATGTTAAGAACATGATTAATAGGTTGAACAAATCTTTGGGCAGTCTATTTGTAATGAAGGATTTAGGTCCATCACAACAAATATTGAACATGAGCATCATACATGATAGAAAGAACACTTTTTATTTATTTATTTTTTATCTTGTGAGAAAAATATGTCGAGAAGGTATTAGATAGGTTTAATAGGAAGGATCCCAAACCAATTGGTACACTCCTAGCATCAAACTTCACACTTAGTGCTAATTTGTGCCCTTATGATGACAAGAAGAAGGAGGAAATGAGCAAAATCCCTTATGCTTAAATGGTTGGTGGCTTGATGTATGCTATGGTATGTACCCATCTAGATATTGCACATTAAGTGGGAGTAGTGAGCAAGTTCCTTGCAAATCCAGACAAACAACATTGGCGAGCGATAACGTGGATTTTAAGGTATCTTAAGGGTCCTAGTAATTATTGTTTATGTTTTGGTAATAATAATAATGCCATTCTCTAATGATATATAAATGAAAATATGGTTGGAGATGTGGATTTTAAGGTATCTTAAGGGTCCTAGTAATTATTGTTTATGTTTTGGTAATAATAATGTCATTCTCTAATGATATATAAATGAAAATATGGTTGGAGATGTGGATACTAGAAAGTCCACAACTAGTTATTTATATACTTTTGCAAGCGCAACGGTGTCTTAGATGTCTAGACTACAAAAAGTAGTATCCCTTTCCACAACAGTGGAAAAAAAAACATAGCTGCCAAAAAAATCTTGCAAAGAGATGTTGTGGATGTAGTGATTCTTAGGAGAGATGAGAACAAAACAAGATAAATATATGCTAAATTGTGACAGTTAGAGTACCATTCATTTAGTGAAATCCCCAACACATCATTCTAAGAAAAAGCACATTGATGTTCGATATCATTGAATTCATAAGTTTTTAGATGATGGGCTATTAAGTTGGAGGAAATACACACTAAAGACAATCCATCCTCAAGTTGTTAGATAATGGGCTCTTACACTTGGAGGAAATACACACTAAAGACAATCCAACTAATATGTTAACAAAGATTTTTCCAATGGATAAACAAGAGCTTTGTAGAACCCTTGGCCGAGTAATGCAAACTTGATAAAATGCATCTTGGAAAAGGATTACTAGTGAGAAGAAATAAACAATGTAAAAAATATTCACCCAAGCTTCTATTTAGTCTCAAGTGGGAGATTGTTAGGTGTGAGACCAAATCAAAGTAAACTAATATATAAAATATTTTGACTTCTTCATACTTCCAAAACAGAAGGAAGTGAGTTGTTTACACCCATGGTATTGTAATAAAATTCATTTTAAGGGTATAAAATAAGGGTGTGAGAGAGAAACAAGTAAATATAATAGATATATTATTATTTTAAGATCTATAATCCTTTTCCAATAATTTTTCTGAAATAATTGTTTCAATTAATTTTGTCTCAGCTAAAGTATTTTTATTACTTAATTGTTTAATTATATTCATTTTTTTTTTCAATACGATCTTTTTATGAATATTATATCTTTTTAAACTTGATTTAAAAATTCACATATTCAATTTTTTTTTTTTAAAATTAATATATGAAATAATTTTTATTTTTTAAATATATATAATTTTTTTATTTTTTTAATAAAATTTAGTATTTGTACTTTCAATTAACATTTCTATTTTTATCGAACTTTACATTTAGAATTTCATAATTTATGCACATTTTAAAAATATATATTATTCATGGCATATGTCATATCATTATATCCCCACTTAGTTAGACATCCATTTTTTTTTACATCTAATAAATAATATTGAACTTTACCTTCTCACCCAGCAAACACAATTACTTTATAAACCATCTCTATTCATCATTGTTCAGCTAATTCATACTTTTAAAATAAAACTAAATTTATTGAACTTTACCTTCTCACCCAGCGAACACAATTACTTTATAAGCCATCACTATTCATCATTATTTAGCTAATTCATACTTTTAAAATAAAACTAAATTTAAAAAAATTTAGATATATTTAGAATATTTACCTAAATTCATATTTTAATAAAATTAAATTTAAAAAGTATATATATTAGAATTTATTGTTTTGTTATTTATATATATAGGAAGAAGGTTTACATATTACTCTATTTATGAACTAAGATCTTTAAGAGGAAACAATGCTCTTAACATGAATATACATAATTTTCAAATAATATATGTATATATCATATTTCATACAACTACATCAGACATTTTATCACCGCAAATTAAAATAGTTTTTTTATTATAAAAATATTTTTATTATATGTCACATTAATTCTTATAAAATATTTTATTGATTAACCCACATTGAATATTTTTCATATACAACATTAAAATAAAATTTAACAATTTTTTTCTATATAGAGATATATATGAAGTTGATATCCATATAAATTAGTTAATATAGATCTTCAAATAGTTTATTTAAATCATTTGTTGAAATATTTTTGAAAAGTATAAGATTAAACATCTTATTTATACATTTTTTTATTTTAAAAGGAGAAGGATGGACGAAAAAACTTACACATCTCCTCATAGTGGGTTGAAGAATAAGCCTCTGGCTCAATAATTTTAATTTTAATTTATTAATAAATTTATTTATTTTTTATTGATTTATGGATTTTGAATTTGAATTTCATGATTAAGCGTAGAGGCTCATTCTATAGCCCAATATGATTGTGTAAGCCCTATGTGTCAGTCATCAAAAGTTGAAATTTTCTCATGTCAGCTAAATAAAATTTAAAAAAATCTAAAAATAAAATAAAATTAAAATAAGTATACGGAACATTTAAATGATGTATGCTCATGAAAAAATTTACAAATGAAGAAATTGGATCTCTCTAGGCTCATGTTAGATCCGTATTTAATATGAATCTATGCTGGTTGAGTAGAAAGGCTCATTTTATAGTCCAGTATGATGTGTAACCCTGCCTGTCCCTCATCAAAGTTGAAATTAACCCTGCCTATCCCTCATCAAAGTTGAAATTTTGATCTACACTGGTTAATAAAAAATTTCAGAATATAACAATAAACAATTGAGTTATTCCGTGAAATTAAAATTAATATATTTTAACAATAATATAAATTTTTAAAATATTATTTAATGTTTACCAGTCTAGATCCATCTTAATTATGGGTTTACCAAGGGTCGAAGAGGGATCAATTCTCTTTTCACTCTAAAAGAGATTTGCTGATGGCCTCTCGCCACGGTTATGGAACGTGCCTGATAGGACTTGTGTCCTGGCGATTTAATGCTCGATTAAATGATTTGTACGCGTCTTGATTTTAGGAATTAGGGTTTCGGAACCTGTTAAACCGGCGTTCACCTGTACTAACCGGTTACTTCTACACAAAAGGGTCCGTTGACAACCATTCGGCAATCATTTTCATTCGGCCTTTGCTGGCTCACTCTGTCGAGGTCTGAGGTTACTCTGCGAGAGTCCTCTGGTTCTCTGTGGGATGGCCCTGATGTCGACTCTGTGGTTATTCCCGTCTTCAAAGGTTTTAGGTGGTGAGTTTTTTTACGGCCTGCGAAGACTCATTCACTCTGCATGGCGACAACTTATCAACTGTATGTCTGGTTACTCATTTGTTTTGGCTCGGCGCCGGTTTTAGTCGGTTGACTGTTTGTCTTATTCCATGGCAGGTCCGTTCTCCAGGTTATGCGTTTCACCCCTAATGTTCAGGTAAGAATATGGTTCCTTGCTGTAACGCTTCCGCCCTTATTCCTCTGGTTTTTGACCGTCTCAGCCACTGTCTTCAGGTTTTGTTACTGGTCAAATCTGCATCTTCCTCGACGCCCAGGTCTCCTGGTAAGACCCCTGATCCTCTGGCTTCTTTCCTTTAGTTTTCAATGCTCGTATACATGCTACACAGGTTTCTAACTACTGTTGGTTTGATTGCAAGTGAGCTCCGGTCGTCTAGCCGTGCTCGTGGTGCTCTTGTCCGCGTTCTCTTCACACTCCTTCCGGGTAGTGTCTCACATACATTTCTGTAGCTTTGTATATGTAATCTCTGTTCTTAGGTTAGGCTTCTTGTGCGGTGAAATGATAAGGTTTCTGTTCTTAGTTTGTAGGATGGATTCTCGTAGCCGCTGTCTCGACTTTACTTCTGTAGGGAGCTATTCAAACTTCGTTTTGTATCAAACCCTCGTGGGGTTTTTCGAATTCTTGCTCTGTGGAATTATGTAGATTTGTATTTCCTGTATTATGACCGCTTCAGGGTTTCGAACCCTTCCTCTGTTGTTTTATATTGTTCCCAATTTTATAAACCCTAGGGTTTAACCAAACCCTGGTCAATTTTCCCGTCAATGACTATGAATGTAACATTTCGGCTTTTGGGTTATATATTGATGTTATTAGAATTTTGTCCTGTTGATGACTTTGCCGGTGCCGAGGCGTTACTCTACTATGTCACCTATGGTTCGATTATTAAGCTGTAACCCTGGTCTATTCGTCAAGTTCTTATGTCGTGTTAATGCATTGTTTTACTTGTTGTTCTGTCAATATCTGGAGATTTGCATATCGTATGAAAAGGAAAAGAAATATTCTGTTTCTTTGCTACGGCTTTCTATTTCAACTTTTGATTTATCGGGGTTTTTGGAAATACCTGTGTTCTCTGTCTGTATGCACAGATTTCTTTGGTTCTCTGGTTTTGGAAATATTTGATTTGGTTATGTCCGCTTCTGCTGCACCCTTCTCCGGGTGTACGCCTGTGTGTACAATCTTGTGTGAACTCTGTTGGTCGGTGCTGTGATGATCACGCCCGCTCCACTTACAGATTATCTGTCTTTTGTTTCAATACGAATTTAATTGTACAGGAAATAAACTATAATGTAGAATTTTGTCTGTTACAGTGATGAATAGTGAAACCAATAAACAATAAATTCTGATTTCGGAAAATGACTGTATCATTCTATATTTCTTGTTCAAGTGAGAGAGGACCCTTTACAATCTTTGTTTCTGTTCTTTTCAGCTCAGAGAAACGAATTGTTCTTTTTCAGTTGAAACTAACCCAACAGATTTTGGGCAACTGTTTTCACTTAACCGACTATAACTAATACAATGCCTTTTTAAAGAAAAATCAATTTAATTAACAATTTATGTTTCTGCTTCTAACTCCTAAGTAAGACAGAATAAATGCATGACTAATTTAACTGAATCCTATCAGCATAAAATTAAATAAAAACAGGTAAATGAAAGTAAAATAACTGACAAGGTTTTGACACCTGTCCAGCTACAGTGACTGTGTGTTCTGTTTCTGTCTGAGACTGCCAGCCTCATTCTGCCTCCTCAGAGCTGGATGCTCCTGCATCATTTGCACCTCAAGAAAATTTCAGAATATAACAATAAACAATTAAAAATTAATACATTTTAACAATAAAATAAATTTTTAAAATATTATTTAATGTTTACCAGTCTAGATCCATCTTAATTATGGGTTTACCAAGGGTCGAAGAGGGATCAATTCTCTTTTCACTCTAAAAGAGCTTTTGCACCTCAAAAAATGTAATCCAATTCTCTTTTCACTCTAAAAAAGATTTGCACCTCAAGAAATGTAATCTCCTCTAGGGGCTTAGTAAGAACAAGAGTTAAAATGGATCTAAGCTAATTTAAATATTAGTAATTATCAATAATCATTAATTCTAATTATTAATTTATTGTTCTTTATTTTATTTTATTTTTATGTAATACCAATTCAAAAGGTTTTAATTAATATTTTTATTTTTATTTTTTTTGTGTAATTTCAATGAGTTAAAAGTTTTATAAGACATGATAAGATAAAAGAAGACATGACATTACAACATCTCTTAAGCACCAAGAGACATCAAATTTCTAGAGGTGCAAACCTCTTTTAGAGTGAAAAGAGATTTGATCTCTATAAATGCTTTGGTAAAACTAGAATTAAGATGGATTAAGTTGGTCTTTTCCTGTTAAAAAGTCTTTCTCCTTTAAATATGTTATATTCCACATGAATACTATAGATCAATATCATAAATAAATACCATGGGTCAATAGTTATTTTTGTTTTAACATATAGTTGATTTTTACAACATATTTTCCATATTACACTAAAAAGACTTTTCGATATAAAAATATCTTTAAAAACCAACAAAAACAATTGGTTATTTTTCAAAGTTATATATAAAATAAATTAAAAAACAACCATGCACGTTGACTTCATTTTATTTTTGCTAAATAATTAATATTTGGAATTGACTGGGCGACATTAGTACGTGCTTTTTTAATGGATTTCTAATAATTAAAAGGGTTGTGTGGATATAAAATATATTTGCAGAAGTTGTCATCACATGTTTAATTACTGTTAAATCTCTCTCTGCCGAAAGGTATGTCAGGTTTATATCAAAACCAACATTGCAGAGGATTCTGGATTTAATTTTATGTCAACACGCATTTTCTAAAGCAAAAATATGTGCACGTGGATAAATAATATTTATACCTATAATTGAGGTATAAATCTTTTAATAAATAATACTGAGTATATATATTGTTAATGAAAATAAAAAATAAAATTTCAAACCATTCTTAAACTCAATTCATATTATTTTGTAATAATTTATTAAATTTAACTCTATAGTGAGCATCGTATAAATATCCATTAACCTTATACTTCTCATGCAGAAAAATAAACCAATCAAATGTAAAGTATTTGATGATAAGGCAATACAATAAACAACAACACAATGAAAAGTTTCAAATTGTCTCACTATAAATATTTACCACTCAACATTGAACACAACATTGTTTACTAATA
The DNA here is from genome assembly GCA_000404065.3 of Pinus taeda. Classification (NCBI taxonomy): domain Eukaryota; kingdom Viridiplantae; phylum Streptophyta; class Pinopsida; order Pinales; family Pinaceae; genus Pinus; species Pinus taeda. Next base: position 80,841 of record APFE030056184.1, on the reverse strand, counting down.
CCTTGGAATTTTTAGATTTTTTAATACCTTGGAATGTTTAGATTTTTTTTGGGTCTACTTTCTTTATCATGGAATGCAATTTTGATGTTATGCCTTGTGGACCCTTTTCACTTATAGTTATCTTTTATAAGATGTTTATAATAATTAAAAATCTCGCGAGTGCATTGACATATTTTATGATAGTGACTATAGTTTAAGATAAGGGTTTCTTTCTTATTAATATTACTTATAAATATTTATTAGATATTTTGATAAAATATTTTTTATTTTTTAATTGGATAATTGATAATTTTGGAGGACTATTTGAGTGCCATTATTTATCTTAATATCAAGATATTCAAATTTTCTTGCTCCCTCTATTATAAAAATTAACATCAATACCAAGATATCCAAATTTCCCCTCTCTTCCAACTTATAAGAATTACTTGGATTTCCCCCTCCCTTCCAACTTATAAGAATTACTTGGAGTTTTTAGATTCTTTTGTTCCTAATTCCCTGATCATGATTGGCTTGCTTTGATGTTACATCTTGTGGACCCTTTTCACTTATAGTTATCATTTATAAGATGTTTATAATCATTACAAATCATACCACTACATTGACATATTCTATGACTGTGACTATAGGTCATGATAAGGTTTTCCTCCTACCATTGTCACTCACAAATAAACATTTTTTATTAGATGTTTGAGAAAGAACACATTCATTTTTTATTTTTATTTTTTTTTAGGATTGTTTATAGGAGTTAACAGCAATATCAAGATGGTCAAATTTTCCTACCCCTTTGAATTAAACCTCAATATCAAGATATTCACATTTTATCAATATCAAGATATTCAAATTTTCGTGCCCATTCCAACTTATAAGAATTAACCTCAATATCATGATATTCAATTTTTTAGTGCCCCTTCCAACTTATAGGGATTAACCTTAATATCATGATATTCAAATTTTCATGTATATCATGATATTCAATTTTTCCCTACCCCTTCCAACTTATAGGAATTAATCTCAATATCAATATCCTTCCTCCTTATAAGAATTAACAAGGTTATCATGATATTCAAATTTTCATGCTTATTAGAATTAACTTCAATATTAAGATATTTAAATTTCATACCCCTTCCAACTTATAAAAATTAACCTCAATAAAACTTGGGAAGAGGGGGAATTGAACCAATATAATTATTTATCAACTAATTTCGTAAGTTTATTCTATAAATGAATACAGAGTGCTCATTTTTGATCACTCACCCAATTCTCAAATCTTGAATATGGATGGCAATGTTGTACGAGATATAAAATCCTACACATAGTTTCATCAAAAAAATTCTCTCAATATGAATAATTGTGGAAGTATATATATACAATCTCTCATAATTACACCACTTAAAATTATGAATTATTATTATTATAAGGGAGATCTATAGCTTAGTATAAGAGAAATGTGTAGCTCAGTACAGGGGAGCTGTGTAGGCGTTAGATGTTAGACATTTTTTTAGATGTAACAAAATTTAAATTCTATTTTTTATATTATAATTTTAAATTTAATTAATAAGCACATGAAAATTTAATACTTAAAAATATAACAAGATTCTTAACCATGAACATCCACCCCCATTTTACCACAGATATTATTAACTTCTAAATGGGCGGCTTTGTTACAATACCATGGGCCAATACCATGACATATCAATACAACATGCCCAAAAACCATAACTCATTTCGAAATTAAATATTTCTATATATATATATATTATATATATATATTATATATATATATATTTAATTTTAATTTAATTTTATAACATTTTTTGTAAATTAAAACTTAATACTTACAATAAACTTACAATATAACAAAGATTACTAAACCATGGATATTCACCCCCATTTTATCATGGATATTATTAACTTGTAAATAGACTTTGTTACAATACCATGGGCCAGTACCATGACTTATCAATACCAATTTCCCAAAAACCATAACTCATTTCAAAATCAAAATATTTATAAATATTTTATTTAATTGTACTCTATAACATCTCATAAATTAAGTCTAAAAGAAAAAAGGTATGGGAGAGATGTTGTCCTAGTGTAAATATTTGTAAACATTTACAGTGGGCTCATTTAAAATAATGATAATATGATTCATTGAAATCACAAGTTTGATATGTGAACTCTTCACAATAGAAGTGCCCCAAAGGTTTTGGGGGCATTGAATCCATATATTTAGTAAAAAAAAACCAGTTTAAACAACACAAATCAGGATTTGCCCACAAATTTTTTCACCAGATTTAGCCTGTGAGAAACTCCAAAAAGTCACACTTAAAACTAAGCCAAAATTAATTGCCTAAAGAGGTTCTCTAGCTTGTCAATTAAACATTTTAACTTCATGAAATTACTTAAAATATATATTCTAGCTAGTCAATTAAACATTTTAACTTCATGAAATTACTTTCTTTATATATCTATATATCTATATATATATATATATATATATATATATATATATATATATATATATATATATATATATATATATATATATATATATATATATATATATATATATATATAATTTGTAATAATAACATTTATAATTATATTAAGCAAAGTCTTTGGGTAGAAATCACATGAGAGAAATTTTTGGCCGAAGCGTTTCGAACCAACAAGTGTGGTTTGTCATCAGAATAATTATAATTTATAATAAAACCAACTTAGATTCATCTTAACTCTAGAACTTAAAATGAAAAGAGATTTGATCCCTCTCAATGCATGGTAGATCTTGAATTAAGATGAATCTAGGTTAATTAATCTTTTACTCATGTAAACAAATATATTATATCATTAATTTTTTTATCCATAAATATAACTCTTTTGTGATGCAACAACATCACTTATTAAACTTATTAAAATTTAATGCATTTTTTTGTTTTTTTTTAATATCCAACCATTGTTCACTTTTTGGTCACTTTGATTACAATTTTTAACCAAAACTGGAATGAACATCCTCGCTCACTCACAATCACCAACTAAACTACCTCCCTAAACTAAAATTTAATACATTTCATTTTATATAAATCTATCTCTACATTTATCATATTATTAAATTAAAAATACACCAGTATGTCTAGTTGAAATAAATGACAATGCACTAATATTCTTTCACTTTAAACACTAACTCAAAAATTGATATTAATAATATGAACCTAAAAGCAATATAATAATATTCATTTACTTTAAACCTTTATTCAAAAATCTACAATAATAATGTAAACCTCTATAAATTGATAATGAGGAATACCAACAAAAATAATCTCCTCATTATAGAGTCCAATCATTCACTCCAACCCTTTCTTACAATGTTTCTTCACCCTGAACATTGTCCCAAAAGTTGGCAATGATAAGAAGAGTTTAAACTTTTAGGATTCTCCTAACTTTTAGTGTTCCATTCTTCATTCCAACCCTTTCTTTATGAAATTTCCACTGAAAGACTTTTTGACCTATCCTGTATAATCAAGGTTCTTTCAAAACAGGCTCGGTTGGCATATGGTCTAGAAAACGACCTTCTATCATCAAGTGTTCCATTGCTATTATATAAACCAAAAAATGACAGATTCCACGTTATGTTATGAAACTTTCAACAAATTCAAACACATTATGTTATAAAACTTTCAAAAAAATACAAATTCCACATTATGTAATAAATATAATTTAAAATTGACATCTTTTAATTATTTATACAAGTTTATTTTATATTTTATAATAAATAGTTATACTTAATTATTCAGGATTAATACATTACTTTATCAGTAATTAATTTCACAAATATTATTATCAAAATACCCCCACACAAAATATTTAATAAAAAAAATTATTATTAAAAATTTGAATTTGATCAATAAAATAAAAACAATCACACAACACTTAATCAAATAAAAATAAAAAAATAAGTCTTAACATACCAGGTTGTTACTCATTATGTTGGATTACTTTTCTTTTATTTTTTGGGTAATTCAAAAGTTTTCAATCGAAGAGAAAGATTGCATCGTTATCTAATTTCTTTAAATTCTATCGGCCTCACTCTTATTATATTTGTTAGCTATTATGAAGTTTCCAAAAGTTTTTTCAATTAAAGAGAAATATTGCATCACTACCTACAACTTCTCAAAATTCTACTAGCCTCACTCTTACTATATTTGTTAGCCAAAACATAAGATGCTCACGTGACCAAAAAAACCATATTCATAACACTACATGAAAACATCTAAGAGTCAAATGAGGTTACGAAAGTGTTGACGGTGCTGGACTTGCCAACATGTCAGGGGATCTCCCCAGTAAGAAGTCCCAACTAGACCTTAGACAGTTTGGTGTAGGAGTCCCAGTAGTGGGTTGTACGGTATCGTCTTGACCACAGTTGCACGCAGAGGTAAGCAGGATGTCCTTGTTGGTAGCAAGGGTGTGACCAGCGCAACAAACCAAGGAAAGTGCATGAAGGGTTCTAACACATGGAAGGGGGAATGCGTGCGCCCCTTAGAAACCTGTGGAAACACACAGCTTGAAAGGGAACACACAAGAAAAGATACATCACAAACTGGAAGGCAGGGAAACCAACGATCCAAAGTGATGGTTAAACCAACAACACATCTCAGTGAGATTCATACATACATATATAGAAATAGTCCATACATACATGCATAAGTAAACAACTACATATATCATTAGAGTAACCAAGATAGATGAAATACAATAACAACATATGCATGAAACGTGCTGGCTCTATTATATTAAGAGTGAAAGATCCAATCATACAATGAAGCGTTGACCAACCACTATTTCTGATAGCAGAACATTATAGTCACTGCTGCATGCTCCTCCAAAGAGATATACTAGCTCTGCATTGTGGAGAAGCCAAGGCTTGTTACAATACACTCCAAGCTTTCTCTAAGATACACCTATAGGAAGTTTAGCTCCCAAAAGCCTGTATAATGAGTTATGAGGTTCTCTAAATAGCAAAGGGTGGGGTGACCCTTAACATTCCCCTTTGTGACTCTTCATCTACCCTGATGACTCTTTAGCTACTACATGACTGCTACATTCGACCATCGACACTTGGTCTTTCACTTTTACAAGATGTTACATTACAATCTGCACATGTACCCATGTGAGACAAAAATAGGCTTGAGTAAGCCATGCAAGCTATCACTAAGACTCGGACAGTTGTGGGAATACCAACTCTTTGACATCCTCGTGATGATCGACGATGGTGAACTGATGCCAATCTTGGTAGTTTGTGATGGTGTCCACGTGCTCAATGGTGACATCCTACTGAAAGTGAACTCTCGCCTCCATCGCATCCGGGTACATTGATCTGGCACCTTTGTCCAACTCGTTTTCTAACATGCACATCATAGTCTTGAGTGCAGCCAAACCAACAACATATTGATGCATAGTGTGTGCACTGATCTCCAAGTTTGCGTTGGTGGCTACACGCATCAACTCATCAAAGTACATGCCTGGCTCCGTTTAGACTTGGTTCTTTGACTTCACCTTAGTGAGTGTGCCAATATATGGGACCGTGTGCGCACGCATAATGACATCCATGCTTCTGAATGCCTGTGCATGCGAAGCCTGCAAACTGGTGCTGAGTCGTGGGAGTTCCTCATAGTTTCGGATTTGACTCCAGATGTGTGCCTTTAACTCTACTACCTTCGGATTCATCTTCTTTGGAAAATGCAATGGGGATCCTTTGTATCCCATTGTCCATGTCTGCGTGCGGTCAACAACAGTGTGCAGATTTGACAAGATTTGTGCTCTCGTAGCACATCGTTGCTGCCAACCATTGAGATGGACAACTGCCTTATGCATGGTGCTGAATCTAGAATACGACATCTGCATGACTATTTCGAGGGACGATACTTCATCTAGTATCGCTCTCTTCAAATCTTCTCTGGCGGATGATGTAACCTATTCTCCTCCCTGCTTGGCCGCTTGTAACTCCTTGGCCATGCACTCGTTCTTTTTTATCAAGAATCAAACACTTGAATTGGTGGCCTTGGCATATGCTCTAGTAGCATCGGCTAATGATGCTCGATTCTTGCGCACATCAGATACAACCACTCGTTCTTCAAACTGCGCAGGAGATGTATGGACATCTGGAGTAGGCACTCTATGTGACTACACAACTTTGTGTTGTGACTCATCAAAAGATATGTTGTGCGTCTCCGCTTCCTGATTGTCTTCAAGGATCTCTGTGTCTCCTTGATCGCTTGGGACTTTCTCTGCTTCCAAATCTGGTGAAGCCAGTGGGGTGACCTCTTGGTTATGAGGTATGAGGTTTGTATATTGATCTAACTCTAGTTGCACCACATCCGTATCAATATGCTCTAGCATCTATTCAATCTCTTGAGCTAAGTCCTTCTCCTGTGACTGCTCACCTTGTTTGCTTTGTGCTAGTTGCTTGGATGAGTCTATAACCTATATGGGTGCAGTTTCATCAATTTGTGCATGCTACACCTCCTATTGTGTTTATCCTCGCTGCACTTCCTTCTCTCTTCTGTAAACTCCTGTTCTTCCCGAAGTTGCTGCTTCAACTCTTGCAACCCCTTCTCTTCTTCCTCCATCCTCCATTTATCTCTTTTCCTTTGCGTATTCCTCTTGTCGCACTGTAGCCTCTTAGCCTCAATATCCAAAGCTGCTTTCATCACGAGTGGATCTGCTTTGAACTTGCAGCTTAGTTCTGCCTCTGTGTTGTCATCAACATTTTTTTTCTCCTTTGTCATGTGTAGGTTTGTTACCCTCTGCTGCTGCTGATGATCGTGCTCTCTTAGATGCTGCTTCGCACCGCTTTGCTAAGCATTCCACAACTATGCCGACCAGTTCATTGAGCTTCGAGAAGCTGTGATAGTATCTCTATGGGTCTTCCTCAGGCCAATGACACGCCCTATGGATCCACAAAAATTTCACTCTCACATAGTGGTCCTTTACGAAGCAATGTACGTCATACGGATTGAAACTTCTGGTGCCGAAAGTGAATCTTTTGAACTCCTCCGTCTCGACATCAACATGCTTGAGATTCCGTATCTAGTATAACCTGATCCACAAAGGAAGAGCGGGCCAAGGTGCCTTCTTCTTCCTGTGCAGTCTAGCTGACAACCCTGTTGAGATGTGATATGACACTTCTTTCATGATGAACTTGTCCATGGCAAACTTCGGTAGAACACGCAGAGGCTTCTCCACACTATACATCCGTATGAAGGTGCCAAGGGGTGAGGCATACCAATATGCTATGTCAATCAATGCTGCCATCAATGCCTATGAAATGCAAGGTGAATCCTACTCGAATATCATTTTGTACATCGGGGTGACAAAGTTGTCTGACAGCTGTGTGATGACTCTGCGGAAACTGCATTCAGAGAACAATCTACAATAAGTGTGCACAGAGGTTTCCGAAGGTGTCCATGCCCATTTCAAACTTGGGAACTGCTGACAGACACATATTGCATCCAGAATATAAGAAGACATGTATATCTCTACTTGTTGACCTTTGGGCAGATGTCAAGCTCCTGTTACCTGTTCCTTCAATTCGAGATTCAACATGTCAGACCAATTGCATGGCTTTCCTTCGCTGGCTGGTTGGTCCAACGCAATCACTCATCTCTACGGTCTGTGCTCTCTTGGCCATATAAGCAACGTGTAAAAATGACCAAGTATTGATATGCCTTTCGCAGTATCTTCGCCTTGTAAACTAGACTAGGTGTTGTCCTAAACTTGGATGGCTCTTTTACCCAACTCTTCAAGATATCTCTAGAGTTTGCGTTGTTGTGTGTGCTGAAGGGTTTCTCCATTGTGATCACTAGTTGTGTCAAGTGATACATCTCCTGATAGTCCTTCACCCTGAAGGTAGCAAGCTCTGTCCCACTAACACTATTCAAAATTAGGATCAGTGTGTGACACAATCCAATGTATCATGTACGTGCATGGAAACACATGATACATGCAAGTAATATGGTACAAGTCAGATTTGTGGATGTTGACATAGACCCTGCGGTCTTCCAGATCTTCCTCAAATGTCCCTGAGAATGTATCATTGATGTCCTATGATTTCATATTGATGTCTCTTTCTACGACCATCTTGGTGTCTTCATAAATGAGCAGGCCAATAGACACTTGTTCAACTGCATCTCTAGTTTCACTTCCAACAGTGTCCTTTGACCCTGCTCTCTTGGAGGCCATTGTTCCTGTACTGTTGAGAGACAGACGGACACCTACTATACCTGGAGACATAACGATACTCATGGCAAGAAATTTGTCAATTGAAAACCAAAACAAAATCTAAAGATTGACATGTAACACAACTGGGTGACTAGCAGTAAAGATTGCACAATTTTCACCGGGAGACTGGGAGACTGACTGCCAAACTTGCACAAGGCACAATCTAGGTTGTCAGGAGGCTGGCTGACTGCTAGATCTATGGAATGCACAGTCTAGTCTGCCTTCTAAGGGCTAAAACTACGCAATGTGCAGTTGTAGTCAGCAAGGACATGCATGCCCAAAGGCTGCATTGTGCAATTTTCTGGGTTAACAAGGCACTGCCTCCTAGAATTGCACAATGCAAGCCTAGAGGTCAGTGCTGGCCAAGTTTGCGCAATTTCTAGAGGGAAGGCAAAGCCTTCACTTGCAGAAATGTGCATTTATGTCTGGGTAAGGCAAGGTCCTGGCCAAGGTAGCCTAGACCCGCCGACGGGCGACTGAAAACATGAAAAGGTTTGAATGCATGGCGAGACTGAGTGTAAGCAAGAGTGAATGATCATGCATGTAAATAATGACTGTAGGATTCATAAAATGGGAATGCATGAATGTGTGTGAAACAAGTCGCCGCAACTGTGACCACTAGTGAAAAAAAGTGTCATGCATGCGAAAATAGTGAGATGAAAACAAAAACTAAAATGATGCTTCTACATGCTAATATACATTAAAACGAAAATAGGCATTCAAGAAAACCAAGCAAACAACATTCATATAAAGTGAAGTACGTAAAGTGACAGAAAAACAACCAATGACATGAAAAGCAGACTTACCTAGAAAAAGTTGAGCTGAATGTGCTGAAGACTCCTAGATGTGATGTGGGATGTCAGAGCTCCAAGATGGACGTGAGGAATGAGCTCTACAATGTCCAATAAATAATTTTGAGGCTTATGATGTGCATGCCACAAATCTAGGAAAAAGAAATGCTTGGAGGGAGGTTTCTAAAATGATATTTGCATGTAACCTCCAGCTGCTAAAAATAGATCCCTAAAATTTAGGGATGCTTTTTGCATGTTGTTTTTTTCTATTTTGGGAAAAAGCATCCCATGCATGCAAATCAAGATTCCTTAGTCTCGGAGGTAATTGATCAACCTAAAGGCACGTGCAGTAGTCTACAAGCCTGCGAAAGGGATTTGCATAGTTTCTGGGCTGGTTGTCCCTCAAGCATTGCGCAATTTTTGGGGTTAGCAGGTCACTGCCTCCCAGAATTGTGCAATTTCTAGGCTAAAGCCTAGTGATTGGCTAGATTGCATAGTTTTCTGAGGGAGGGTTGCTTAGCTGTATTGCGCAATTTTGGAACTCAGCAGGCAGCCCAACAAAATTGCATAATTTCTGGAGGGAAGGATGGTTCTCCTCTAGAATTGTGCAATTTTATGAGTGAACCTCTCAACTAGAAAATTACCTAAGTCTAGAATGTCACCCTACGGGTGTGAGACAAACAAGTTGACATGCACAGGCTAGGAAGCCATTGAAATTCAACTGAATCCTATGTACTTGATAATGTAAGACATGCTGCTAAGGATGGTTGGTAGGGAGGCTCCAAAATGAAGCTAAGGAAAATTTTTGGAGGGTGGTTGTAGCAGCTATAAAACAAAGCAAGGTTCTCCAGTCTATTACTTGGGGGTGTTGAAAACCTAAATTCACACTACGTGAGCTAGCCTAACGTCCATGCAATCGAAGTTGTCTTGCATCCTCCATTGGTTCCTTTGGAGATTGTTGAGAAAAGAAATGATCTCATTTCTGACATCACACTTTGCCTTAATAATTTTCCCCAATACAATCTTTAACTACCTACAGTGAAGCGTGACCGAGTGCATGTACTGATTTCTCCTGCCCCTAGCGTGCCCAAGCTCCAAGAGCCAATGAGAAACTTTTTCAATGACCTCTAATTAGGAAAATATTGTCTTTCTTGGTGAACAATCCTTTCAAGGTGATGTATATCAGCCTAAGTGTTGGGATAGGTCACAACCTAGTAATTCGTGGCTGCCTCCTAGGCTTGAACCTTGGAGAAAAGATGATTGGGTTGGTCATGCTCCCTACAGCCATAATAGAAACAACCACACTGTCATGGCATGGTGATCCAAGTAATCTTCCAAACAAAGCTAAAACGATGGATGTCACTAGTACAATGCTTTGGTAATCCCAACTAGCCAAAATTCATGGGGGCTAACTAAGAATGTCGACAACAAACAAAGATATTTAACCTCCCCTTTCCACAATACTAGAGAATTAAGGAGATCTCTAGAGCACCTGAAGGGGAAATGGAAAAATACAGAACATGACTAGTAGAGTAGAACCAAAGTTAGAAAACAAATAAGACCAAGAAATAGGGTCATGAGGCATGCAACCTAACAATTAAACATGAAAACAAAATAAACAACACCAAATAGAAAATCCCAGAATTAGTGACCATGAGATTAATCCAAGAAAGAAATTGGGAACCAGTAACATCCAACAAAAAACCAAAGTGATAGGGAAAAGATGAAGAAACCAAAAGCACTAATTTACCTCAATTTTTATCCTTGAGGAATTAGAGGTTCCCAACAATGAAGAATCACTTGGATATGATTCCTTCAGGTTTTTCAAATTTAGGTTAGGCATTGCATAAACTTTAGATGTCCTCTTGAACCTAAAAGGCCTAACTTTCTATACTTTCCTTCCACAACTGGTGATTCTCATTGAAGATTGCCACTCCTTCTAGTAATTACTAGTAGTAAGTCTATGAACTTGGCTTGTAGGGTAGATTGTTACACTCCCCTGCATACCTTGGAGAACCAACACCAGTTTCATATGTAGACTACCTGATAGAAGAATCAAAAGACTAGATGAGGGATGAGGCATAAGTAATAACAATGAAATCTCACATATGGTGCATGGGGGGCATGCCACGCCACCCCCTCCTTAGTATTTGTGAGAGTCGGTGGGGTGACAGGCACCCTGAAATTACCTTCCCTGTGTTTCTCCGTGGTTTCTTCACCCCCATCAGGATATTTTAGGATTATTTTTATCACCAAAAAATGATCTCCTAGCCATTTATAACTAGGTGGACCAAAATACACCATGCAAAATCACTTTCACCATAGGAAATAATTTAGTAAACCATATTTATTAAATTATTTTTGATTAAATAAAAAAAAACCCATGAGAATAATTGAATAAATCATTATTTATTTAATTTTCTCTAGAAATAATTATTAAATCATTGTTTGATAATAATTCCTTGTCACATTTGATTAAATCTCATAGGAATAATTAAGTAAATCACTATTTATTTATTATTCTTTATTTCCATTATTGGAATAATTGTTAAATGACTATTTTAATAATTATTACAATTTCACACCATTCATAATCCTCGCAAAATAATTAATATATCATTTTATTTGTTAATTATTTCTAAATAAAGATATTTGACCATTTTGAATATATTTTCTCTCTCCAAAAAATATAATAAAGTATTCCTAACGGTTAGATCTTGATTTGTTCAATATTATTTTATTATTCTCCATTTTCGAGATTAATTCAATACTTTGTTATAAATATGATGGTTTTCCATTCATTCTTCACCATTATCATTATCATCGTCACCATTATCGTCTATTTTCACTTAATCTCCCATTTGAGTTTTACACATTGTTTTGGATTTTTTACACATTGAGAGAGAGAATCGGTTATTGAAGCATCAAGGACATCAATAGACCCATCCCATGGAGGGGGATTTGTAGACCCTTTTCGTAACTCTCCTTCATCAGGTGTTATCAATAAAATATTTATTCATTTTAAAGTCTTCCATTTGGGTTATTGCATTGGATTATATATATATATATATATATATATATATATATATATATATATATATATAGATATTATATATATATATATATATATATATATTATATATATTATATATATATATATATATATATATATATATTGTTGTTTGCCATTTTGGATCGTATAAGCTATTTTGTTGCAGGTTTTCCAAGTTTTATCATAAATCTAAAGCATAAGCAACCAAAATTTGTTGTTAGGGTCACGTGTCACCTAGTGACTTAAGTGGAATGTTTTTGGTACACCTTCCAAGAAATTTCACACTAACAAATGGCGACTCCACTAGGTTTTTAGCTACATTTGTCATTAACAAATGGTGACTCCACTGGTGTAATAAAAGCATTCTTGGGTGATTGAATTTTCAATAAATTTCAGGGTTTTCTACAACTATTTTTAGCCTCTTAATTCCTGTTATTAGTATTATTTCCTTTTTTGTCAAATTTTTTGGATTCTAGTGGGTTTCTAGTTCTTTCTGCAGGTCATGGGTACCAGCCAGGTAGGAGATGACACAATATGTGCGAGATCTGCTGACCGAGAGTCCCAGGAGAAAAACACACTTTTCAGCTCCAAATATGCATTCCAAGGTGCACTTTTTGGGCCAAAAATTGTGTTTTCCATTATTCTAGATCAATACCTATGTTTGAAATTTTTTTGATTTTTTTTTTAGAATTTTTTCAAATTTGTTGAGAGTGTTCTGTGTAGACTGGGAAGGGTTTCTTATATTTATTTCAATCTCCCCTAGGCCTAGATTCTATTATTTTTTCTCTTTGAGGAAGGAAAAATCCCCCTAGGGTTTAGAGTACACCTCCACATTGTTAGGAAAAGATTGGCTGAGTGAGGAGTCTAGGGTTTCAACTTTTTTCAGCAACTAATTTTCAGAGTCTGATCCGTTTATTTTTAGCATTTTTGGATAGTTTTCTTTTACCTTTTCTCCCTTTAGAGTTTGGGTTTTTCCATTTCTCCCTTAGGATCCCCTTGAGCATCTTATGTTTTTGGAGCTTCATACCTATCCTTTGCAACAATTTTTCACCTATGATTTTTGTTTGTTTGTTTGCACCATTTACAGTTGATTAATGCCTCTAGATATCAGTCCATTTGAAACTAAGTCTTTTAGGAATTTTATGTGTCTTTGAGTAGCTTGTTTACCCTCTCTTGCTTAGCTGTTTGACAACCTTTTTGGGTGGGGTTTTGTGTGCTTTATTGGTTGTTTATTTTTATGTCATCTTTAGCATTATTTACAGTATTTCAACACTTTATTTTCAACAACATGTGGCATCATAAAACATGCTCAATTAACTCATCCACTTGACACATTATTTTCACACACTCATACCCTAAGTGAATGTGAGCTAGTTAACACTACTAAGCCAAGACTTGAAACAATACACCTTAATAACTCAACCTACATAGATCAAGCCCACTTAGGCACCAAGGCCAAACAATATTTGTAGTTTAGGTGTAGGATTGGTGGGATAGGCTTCCAATAACACTTATCAATCACTTTCATTAAGACATAGAAGTTGACATATTAGGGAGCTTAAAATCCTTCACCATCCAATGGTCCAATGATCCAAGTGGATATTGGTGGCCACCCACCTATTCCACCTAGACCTCCAATTGGTTTCATTTGTTTCCTTGTTTATTTCAACATTTACTAATTTTTAGCAGTTTTTTGGGTCCCAAACTTTCAGAGCAATTTTGACCCCCTAAACAGGGTTTTGTTGAGGTCCGCTACAGGCCCATAGCTATAGGTAGGGGCTTGCAACAAAACCTGTAATACTCAGAGAGGCCTTTCCAACAAGGTATCGTACGCACCAACCTAAGATAATATGACCAAGTTATGACCTGCGGGAAGTTGACTGCCCAACTAACCCCAACGGTGCCCACAAACTCTTGGCGTTACATCTCCTAGGGTTAGGGTTTTGGTTATTTAGGATTTTCTCCTGTTTTTCTATAATAAATAGGCCCTTGAGCCTCATTGTAACATAGTTCAGAGGCATGTAGCTGCCACATCTCTTCTTAGAGATAAGCTACCATCGCCCGAGCTAGTCTTATTTCCATTATGCTTGTAAGCTTATTTCAGTATTTGATATTAATGAAATGAAGTGTTATTTCTACTGCATCTTTGTCTATATGGTTATATCTGTAATTTTTTGTGTTCCCATTTAAATTTAGATCAGTGGTATCAGAGCAGTATTCTCTTTCTCTGTTTTTCTTTGCATGTCCCCAACGAGGTTAGGATATAAGGAGTTAGGGCTTGAACTAGTCGAACCTTTGCAAGAATAGCCTTGTAAATCCTAATGGCCTCCCATGGCATAAGAAAAGAAAGACAAGGGGGCAGGAGATCATTTCAAAATCTTGCTCGAAGAATCCCTTGAGCAACAGAGGAATGCGATGATGGACAAATTTTCCCAGATCCTTCATGGGCTACCTAAGGACAATGCATCTACTTCCATCAGCTACTCTGGAAGTGCCACACCCTTTAAGGTACAAGTTAACTTTGAAATTCCCATATTTGAGGGTCAGATAGATGTAGAAGTCGTAGATAAATGGTTAAATATGCTAGAAGGATATTTTTCTATTCATGATTTTTCCAGATGCGAAAATATTACTTTTTCTCTTCTCAAAGCTGCCCCCCACATCAAGGGTGGGAAACCTATTGTGGGTATAATGATGAAAGTACACCCTCACTATTTTTGGCCACACCTACATGGGATTCATTTAGAGAGGCCATCAAGGAGTAGTACTACCTTGTCGGGAGCTATGTGGATAAATACATGAAGTGGACCACACTACGACAAGGAAGGGACCAAGACGTGTCAGAGTTTACCAATGTTTTTCATACCCTTCGCATAATTTTGGGTATCAAGGATTTCGAAAAATATTTGGTACTCAAGTACCGTGACTACCTACATAGTTACATTTGGGATGAGATGGAGTTCTTGGACATCTCCTCACTCGGTACAATGTACTGATACATTGTCAAGATTGAGTAGAAGCTTAAATAGAAAAAAAGAGACTTTGGATCCGTGAATATGAAGCAAGGGAAAGGTGCCCCCAAACCACAAAGTAAAGGGCAAAGCCAAAGTGGGGTGACCTAGGATAAACTACTGAAGATGCAAGCAAAGAAAAACACAATGAAGATAAAGAAGGACACGAGAAAGTGGTGTGAGTTCCATAAGAGGTCCACCCACAACACAAGTGAGTGTTGGGCCAAGCAGTCACTGGTGGACGAGCCGAAGGATTTTTAGTCCGATGCATGTTCTGACTTTGAGTCATAACCTGATAAGGGAATGAAAAAGAGAAGCATATCATTGATGTGGAGCGCAGTGCCATTGTGGCCACCACCAAGATCTAGAAGATTGATCTTGAAGATCTAGAAGAGGGGGAACGCCTATTCCACTCATAGATGTGGGCGAAGGGTTCTCTGTTGTAGTTCATTGTCAACAGTAGGAGCCAAAAGAACCTCATTTCAGTAGAGGTCATGAAGCAGCTAAGCCTACCAACTACAACACATCCACAGTCATACACCATTGGGTGGCTTCACTAAAGATGAGATGTCCACGTCAGCCAGTAGTGTCGCCTTCCTGACAACATCAAGCCCTTCATGGATGAGGTACTATGTGATGTCGCTCCTCTTGAAGTTTGTGATGTATTTTAGGACAACCATACTTATGGAAGAGACATGTTGTACATGAGTCTAGACCTCACTCTATTATTATTTCTTTGGGTACTAAGTTATACAGGATATTGGAGGTAACCCCACCTATTGCCATCTCTTTGATCTCTATAAAGCAATGCAATAAAGCCATCTCCCAGATTGGGAAATTTGTTTTCTTTTTGATTCACTCCTAAAGTAAGGGGAATGTCGTGACCACATCCATGGCCCCTGGGAGGGGTTCCTCCAAGCAATAGAAGCAGGTGGATATGGTTGTGGAAGAATACAAGGACATCTTCTCCTCACCCACAAGGGTATCCTTGCATTTTCAAGTCAAAAATTCAATCGATTTGACTCCCTGAGCACCTCTACCCAACAGGCCAATATATTGTTGCTCCATTATGGAAAATGAAGAGATCAAATGGAAAATCCATGAGTTGCTACAAAAATGGCACATCCGACCAAGTTCCTTGCCTTATGGGACCCTAATTGTACTTGTATAGAAGAAGGATGGGACCTAGAGGCTCTGCATTGATTATCAGGCATTAAACAAAATCATTGTTAGGAATAGGTATCTAATCCACCAAATTGATGACCTACTGGACCAACTCAAGGGGTCCAAGTATTTCACCAAGATCGAAGACCGCCTTTAAGTCCAAGGAAAGCCTTTTCGAATGGTTGGTTATGCCCTTTGGGTTGACAAATTCCCTTGCTACTTTTATGAGGCTAATGGATGACATCTTGCAGCCCTTCACCAATTTGTGGTGGTTTATTTGGACGACATCCTCATCTTCAATAAGAGTTGGGAAGAACACTTGCAACACATTCACTAGGTCCTTCAAACAAATTGTGTGCCAACTTGGAGAAACGAACCTTTGGCATGAGCCAGGTCCAATACTTGGGTTACATCATAGATGAGTGTGGCGTGCCTGTGGACCCGACTAAGATCCAAGCCATTTAGGATTGGCCAACCCTGACCACTCTAATGGAGCTTCACAACTTTTTGGGCCTTGCAAATTTTTATTGGAGGTTCATGATGGGATTCTCCCATATTACTTGGCCTTTAATTCATATTACTAAGGGTGGTGTGAAAGCAAAGTTTTCCTGGTTTGAGTCCCAACAAAGGCATTCGTTGATTTGAAGCACCACCTCTGCTCTTCACTTGTACTCACCCTTCTAGACCTGAAAAAACCATTTGAAATCAAGATAGAACCTCAGACTATGTTATTCGTGCAGTCCTCACCCAACACGGGCATCCATTGGCCTACATAATGAGACAGTTTTTGATACAATTCAGAAGTACGCACCTATGATAAAGAGATGTATTCCATTGTGCAGGCTTGTTGACAGTCGAAGCACTACATTCTGGGGAAGAAGACGGTCATCCACACCAATCAACGATCTATTCAGTTTATACAGACATAGTGGAAGTTTTAGAATGATTTCCATCAGAAGTGGTCTACATATCTGCAACAATTCCACTTGAACATTAAATATAAAAAGGGAAACACCAATCATGTTGTAGAATGCCTCAACTGGCCCCTAGTTGCAACACTGACTACTATTCTCAACTCTTGTGGTCATGAGACCTATGGATGGTCACAACTATACAAAAATGATCCATTGAACACATCCAACACATTTTTGGATGTGTTCAATGGATCATTTTTGTATAGTTCCTGATTTCCACCTCTAGGATGAATTATTATGCTAGTTGGGTCACCTTTGTGTTCCTTCAAGTGAGAATGCCAAGCTGATTTGGGAGGCGCACTACAGTTGAGTCACAAGACACTTTTGTGTGGAGAAAACTATGGTTGTACTACAAAAGTACTTTTATTGGCCCAAACTCTGACTAGATGTTGGGAAATATATCAGATCCTGCACTGTCTGCACCATCACCAAGCCAACCATCAAGAAGCAAGGCCTATAAAATCCTCTTCCTACTCCCAGTCAACTGTGGGAATCCATCTCCATGTAATATATGTCTGGCCTCCCTTCTACCAATCATGGTCATGACTATGTATTCGTGTTCATGGACATATTTTCTAAGATGGCTATATTGGTGGCCTCTAAGTAGAGTATCACCACAAAGGGCACTGCCAAACTCTTCTTTGAATGAGTATAGGTACATTTTTGGATCCCATAGACCATTATATCAGATCGGGATAACAGCCTAAGAAAATTCTGGCCAAGCCTCTGGACACTATTGGACACCAAGCTCACTAAGTCAACTATTTTCCATCTCCAGACTAATGGCTAGAGAAAGGTCATCAATATGATGATAGTGCACATACTCCACATGTACAACTCCAAGCATCCTTGAACCTAGGATGAGATTCTTCCATATGTGTAGCACAGTTATAATAGAGCTCTCCATTGCTCGACTGGTCGTAGTCCCTTTCAAGTGGGTCTAGGATTTCAACCATTGTGTCTAATTGATGTTTCCATGCCTCACACAACTACACAGACAAATCCATACATATGTTGTCTGAGGATGATAAAGTGACCAGATTTATTGAACACATCCAACACATCCGCCAGAAGGTTCACGACATCCTGGAGAAGTCAAATGGCAAGTACAAGCAGTGATATGATCAATATTGGGTGCCACAAAAGTTTCAGGTGGGCGACAAAGTTTGGTTGAATTTGCATAAAGAACACCTTATTGGAGCCCATCAGAAGCTTAGATCACTCTGATATGGTCCTTACACCATTACCAAGGCTGTGGGAGACAATGCTTTTGAGCTAAGCATTCCCCCATTCCTTGGCCTGCACCCAATGTTCAATGTGGACCACCTTCGATCTTACTTCCTACCATTATTGGACACACCTGACATGCAAAACAACTCACACCAACAAAATTAAAACTAGACTGCATGGAACATACCAGAATTGATAGGATTATGGACACAAAGGTAAACAACACTTGCCAGTGGAATATCCAACTATATCAGGTTGTTTAAGCTGGCCAACTCCTGTGCCAAGGAAAGTGGCTCACTAGGGACTAGTTTTAGCATAAATTTCCTCACCTCATGGAGGATCTGAACACAATGGGGACCATTGATTCCTAAGGGGGGAGGGATGATATAGGTGGATATTGGTGGCCACCCACCTATTCCACCTAGACCTCCAGTTAGTTTCATTTGTTTCCTTGTTTATTTCAGCATTTACTATTTTTAGCAGTTTTTTGGGTCCCAAACTTCAGAGCAATTTCGACCCCATAAACGACATTTTTTTAAGGTCCATTGTAGGGTAATAGACATAGGAAAGGGCTTATGAAAAACCTATAGTAATCAGAGAGACCTTTCCAACAAGGTATTGTACACACCAAATAGAGATAATATGATCAAGTTATGACCCCTGGAAGTTCACTGCCTAACTAATCCCAACGGGGCCCACAAATTCTTGGTGTTACATCTCTTGGGGTTAGGGTTTTGGTTGTTGAGGGTTTTCTCATGTTTTTTAATAATAAATAGGTCCTTGAGCCTCATTGTAACACAGTTCAGAGGCATGTAGCCACCACATCTCTTCTCAGAGATAAGCTACCATCACTCGAGCTAGTTTTATTTCCATTCTGTTTGTAAGCTTATTTCAGTATTTGATATTAATGAAATGAAGTGTTATTTATACTGCATCTTTGTATTTATGGTTATATCTATAATTTTTTTCATTCCTATTTAAATTTGGATCATCCAAAGATGGAGTGTGTTAGAAACCCGATTCAGAGGGGGTTAGGCTAGGTCATCGTATGAGCAGTTCTCCTTAGGGATACCCAACCTATGTCAGGGAATCTCATGTATTCACTGACTACCAAGAAGCTCAAGACTCGACCACCCCCATGGGATGAAGGTAACCTTAGTGATCAATCTTAGGAAAACACCCTGTAGGACTGGTCCTGGGAAGTAGTTGGTTCTCTACCCTACCTCTCTCTAGACAACTCTACTTGCGGGGATAAGATTCCGTCAAGTAAGATGTTCTCTGGAAGGCCATCTGATATAGTAGATTTAGGATTGTCTGAGGATTTAGACCACCTATAGGCTAGAGGTATTTTTCTTTGATAGGACGTGTTTGATTGTATTAGAGTAATATCATTAATATAGCTAGTTTACACTTGGCACCACTACATTAGGTGTTTGCTTGTTGTTTGTTTCTATTTTATTCCTATCATTTCCCTTTAGTCCTTAAAGTCATTATTGTCTCAACATCATTGTGCCTCCTAGGTGATTTTCACAGAGAAATTGAGGCCTTCGCCCTCAATTCCCATTAGGACATATTACTCCTCCTCAACGAGTTAGAGTACATCCTCCCAGCCCTCCATCAAGTCATCGTTATGATTCTAATTCTACTTATTCTTCTAGTTATTTCTTTGATTTTTCCTCTTCTCAAATCTATACTGTCACCATGTCAGGCACCAACGTGGGTGCGGGAAACCAAGGTGTTAACCCAAGTACCAACTTGGGTAACCTAAAAAGCGGAACCTCCATTGGTGTGGTCACTCCTCCTTCATTGCTTCCATTTATGGTTAGTTTGAGCCTCCCTGATTTCAGCCAACTCATCAACGATCCTCTTCTCCATGATCCCGATTGGATAGCTATGCCTACTAAAATTCCTTCAAACATCCCAAAGTTTGAAGGTAATCCTAGATAAGATCCCACAAATCATGTTTTCTCAGTGCATATGTGGTGTTCATCCAATTCTATCAGTGAAGACTCCATATGTCTTTGACTGTTCCAACACACTCTTACTGGAGATGATGTTAAGTGGTATGTCGATCAACCCAAAGCCAATCATTCCACTTTTGTGACTCTTGCCAAATATTTTCTTGCATATTTCTAGTTACCTCTCCATTATGACACTAGTATTGAACTATTGACTTATTTTCGTCAAAATTTCACCACTCTCCTATCCGGCCATGTTTAGGAATGGCGCAAAAGGAGGAGTGTATGTAGAGCTTATGAATTCGAAGACTGTGTCTATATGGATTAGTTCCTTAAATCATTTTTAGCCCCCATTGATAAATATGTCCTATCACACTTTCCCCATTCTGAGGAAGATGCGCTCCTAGTAGCTTTGAAATTTGATCTAATCTACGCCCAATTAGGTTATGTTTATACTGTCATCACCGATTTGCCTCAGGCTAGTGCTGCTAATGCACTGGGGGAATCTTATGCCGCAAATAGCATAATTGGAACCATTTCACACCATCAACCATATACTCTGCCTCCGATGAGTTATGGTCAACCTCACAGAGGGACTAGTTCCTTTTACATTTATCCCTCCCCTAATATTGCACATGGAAACTCTTATCCAGGTCTCAACACATCATATGAATATCCCCATTTGCATCAACATATGCTAGGGATAGCTATTGCTCCACCTGTTTTTCCCAATGTTACCTCTTATTATCCGTATCCACTGCCTAGTGCTCCAGCCTCGCCGACACCAGCACCCCATCCCCCCATGTTTCCATCACCTCTACCACAACAACAGCGTCCTCCACAACGTCAAGTGTATGCTCAACAGAGCGTGAACAATCCCCCTAACCCTAAGAAAAATAACAAAGGGAAAGGTAACTAGAACCAACAATCTCATTGTAATCAAGGTAGTCAGGGTCCACCACCCAATGAACCTCAGGGAACGTGCCTAATCCCATAACCCAGCAATACGGTGGACAACCCAAGCAAAATAATGGTCTTCATATGAAAAAACCTTGTGCCTGTTGCAGCGTATATGACCATTATACTCATGAGTGTCTCCTTTTACCTCAGATGCATCAAGTATGGGAAGCTCAAGTATATGCTTCTAGAGGACCGCAACCCATAGCTCCCCCTGCCCCTCCTGCTTCATCTCAACCGATAATGCTTACTAATCCTTTTCATCATCAAGGATATCTTGCTGTCCAACCTACACCAGATCAAGAAGCTCCACCATCTCCACCATCCGGTCACCATGATTATCAGATTTTTGTGATGAATTATGATGAGGTCAATACCGCACAAGTCAACCTCCAAACTCGATCGCACCAATATGACAAGCCAACCGTGAAGTTAGCGATTGAGTTCCAACCCCAAGTTTCCACTGAGCCTTTGTTATCATCCAATGGTACCTTACATATCTCTCCAGCTAAGGTAGAGGTTATTCCCAAGATCCCCAAAATTCCATAACGTCGAAACACTACTTTTGGAAAAGCCACCCATACCTATAGCATAGTAGATGACTTAGTGTAGTCTCCTGCTGCCATGTCAATGCTGGAAGTCCTCCACATGTACCCATCCCAATGAAAATATCTACTCTTTGCTTTGGGTGTCGTGGATCCCCAAGATGATCATATGATTGTATTTCATTTTAACAAGTCGGAAAATCCTCCCCTATCTTCATCCGTTGCATTTCAAATCTAGTCTCCATAGGAAATGCCACTGTTCAGAGGTGTATCATAGACAAAGTCACCTCCACCTATGTGATGGTTGCTATTGTTTGGAAGTGAATTGGTTGCCCAAAACTATCCCCATCCACCATCACTCTCCATGCTTGGGATGGTCATCCCTCACAGCTCCTTAGCTTATATCACAATTGTCCTATCACTGTCTTTGGCAAGACTGTCTCTATTGACATTGATGTCATCGATGCCCCATTTTATTACAACATCCTTTTGGGTCATAGTTATACCTATCGTATGTTAGCTGTCGCATCTGTGGTTCACCGTAACATGTTATTTCCCCACAATGGAAATATCATCACTGATGATTAGTTGACGTACTATGATCCCAAATCTTAGACTTCACCTCAGTCCAACATCTCATATGTGACTGACAATAATATTGTCTCATCCCTCACCAATTCTCCTGGAGTCTACAAAGGTTCCACTTTACTAGATGCTTATTATGGTCCACCACCTACCCCTTCTAAGCCTAGCTCATCCAGTGTTTGCATGCTCCAAGCATCATGGGCCACCCACAAACTGTCTGGTATGCCTTCACAACAGGCAACACCTCTACGACTTGTTTTTCCCAACTCAACCCCGCCTTCTGGTACAACTCCTCAAGAACCATTTCCTTCTGTTGGTATCTCTCCTAATCCTTTTCCGCCCGGAATCATTCCCACAAGTCTTAACCATCTCAGAGAAGTTCCCCCAGGCCATTATCCTTTTGGTTAGATACAATTCTTATTTTCACCCCCTAGAGTTTATTCTACACATTTTATGGCTACATTGAGTTTACTTAACATTACCTTGGGGATCATTGTCTCATACACTGATCTGCCTACAAACACTCCCCCAAATCAACTCAAACTTTACATTGCTTTGACCCTAGTCCAACCTATTGTTCCTACCCATGCCTTTACTTTAGTTCCAAAACAACCTCAATAGGAACCTATGCCTATTGTGAAAGCATCTGGCGAGTGGGGCAAATCCCAGAAAAAGGGAACCAAAGACAAGGCACCCCCAGTAACTCCAACTCCTCCTAAGCCACCAAATCATATTCCTCCATGCATTTTATGTGATGTTGTTGGTCATGCCACCAATAATTGTCATGAGCTCCCTCATATCAAGAATGTGGTCTTTGATACCTTCCATAATTATAACATTCCTGAGGTCCATGTAACCTTACCTGAGTCAGCTAAGAATAACATATCATTACACATGAATCACCCCTATGATTTATGTGATAATTATGGCCATTATTCTGATCGATGGCCCCATATCGAAGATTTTTGTGATACGCTTCAAGTGCTTCGTGAATTAGATATCACTCGTAGTGATTCCACCTCTCCTCTACCTGCGGATCTTGGTCCCACTCCTACACCAGAACATGAGGTCTCTCAACCACCCATCGTGATCCGTCCCCCTGATGTCAAGATGATGGATAACACCGCTACCATTCTCTACCTGTCATCATCCATGAGATCAATGCATTTGAAATCCATTGATGTCTCCTATTGGGATTTTGTTGAACCTTCTTGATGAACACTTCGATCTCAACATCGGTAGATCTCCCATCTACTAGTCATATGTCTCCCAACCTTAATAATGCATATGTGAACCTTGTATATCATGAAGATGCCTCAAGTTGCTCCTTTTCATCATGTGGTTTGTCTTCCTCCCATCCCCCCATCTTCCATTTTTATGAACACATCATGGAAGCCACGACCACCCTTGATTATCCTTGGGACGATATGCACCATCCTACATATTTCCTTTCGCAACAAACCCATGACCAATATGTTGTGGAGTCCAAAGACTTCATCCATGGTGAGGTCGATTGGTTCAATAACCCCTTACTTTGAACCCATGAATTTGAGCCACATTTACATTGTGGCCATTACATTTCCACTCAATGTTTGGGTAAGGGGGCATCCATTTTTTAGTGTCCAAGAGAAGTAATTCTCCCCAACCCTCCTAGTGCATTTGGTAGTGTCGAATCCAGTACCATTATTCTTCCCCATTTAGAAGAACCTTTATAGTCTCATATCACTTAAAATAACTCTTGGGATGATCCACTTAGTCATCCCTCCATCTTACCTCAAAAACCCAGTCCCTTAGATATTGTTGTTGGTTAACCACCATGTTTTGTAGGTGAGCATCGGTTCATTATATCTGAAGCCCCTCTTTTTTATAGTGACACCATGTATGCGAACCCAAAAATTCAGTCCATTTGATTCATATATATAGTACCAAGCTAGATTGGTAACCCACCATTTCCTTTCTCTTACTACATCATTTATATGTTCTTCCCATAAGAAGACATCCATAACATAAACAAATGGTGAACCACATCATCAAAATGTGTTTGGAGTCCATTATCTAAATACATTTGGCATGCCCATATCATGCTGCATCCATCCATCCATGAGGTCTCACTTTGCTACCTATTAAATCCAAATCTCTTCATTTGAGAAATCCATACTCTGGTACCACTTTACCTACACATTGGTTGACTCGTGTCAATTTCCATCATGAGTAACCATAATTTACTCATGTTTTTAAGGTCCCCTCTAGGCATCCCCCGTGTGGCAGCATCATCGAGTCACCCTCATTCAGAGCATCTGAGATGAGTCACCCTTGGATATATGGAGTATTTTCTAAGTCCCCTTAAGTCTAGCTACAATATTCCATGCATATTTGTGTTGGATCCATCCCATTGAATTCATATATGGCCTCCATATCTACTGCTTCATCTTTGAAAAACCCTTGTTTAAGTCATTGACCATCCCCTCCAGAATCAAGTCAGTCACTGCCAGGTCAACCATACATATCATACTCTAACAAGGGAAGTCATCAATCCACCATTCATCTTCTTTCCTTCCATCACCATCCCTCGTGTCAGTCCATCAGTCACTCTACCATGATGCCTCGTGCCTTTGTTAAGGATTCCTTATTGCCTTAACTTTTGTGGGCCCTCTTCTGTCGACCTCAACATATTTATTCTAGAAGAGTGGTATAGAGGGTGGTGTAACTTGGTTCCAACTTTCATCTTTGTTTAGTGCCTCAGATATATTAGGGTCCTATAGTTTAGGAATCAAAGTGTTTTATTATCTTACTATTTCATTTTGGAGGCATGTTTGTCAATTTTAGCTTATGAGTTACTATGTGTCATAGTCTAAAGAGACCCTTGTGTAAAAAGGTCAAAATATTTGTAAAGGTTTAATAGTCGATGAGGGGTCATTACTAGATTGGAAGGGGTCATGTCATGGGTTTGTTAGTGGTTTATATTCTCGTACCTCCATGATTTCAAATTTCATCATCATGACATGAGAGGGATTTGGGTGGCTTAAAAATTCAAAATTGTTTGAAACTTCTTTCATTTATCTCATTCAAAGTCTAGTTTGAGCTCCGGAGTAGGTTGAAAGTGAAATACACCATTGAGAAAGCCAAAGGAGAGGTTGTAGGTCGAGTTCAAATAGTTGTTGTGAATTTGCTACGAAACTGATTGTTTTTGTCATCATTTTCAACAATTGTTTACGGACAAATGGAGCTGGATTTTGGAAAACTGAAAGAGTTGATTTCCAATCACGGGCCAAAGAATGAAAACCTTCTTCAGTTTCTTCACAGGTGTCATATATTGGAAGAGTCAAATCCATCTTTATAGTCTGTTTTTCAGGTTTGGATTTTCCTGTTTTAGTTATGATTTTTGGGTGCAGATTGTGAATATCTGGAGAAGAATATTTGGAAACTGAGAGAGATTTCTCTCAAGGACACCCTAATATACAAAAAATCCTTCAGTTTTTTAAAATATATTAGGATTCGGGATATATGAGCTCGTATTTGAACCATATTTTTCTAGAAATTTGGTCCCCTTCGTTGCACAAACATATTAGTCCCCTCTGCTGCGCAAGTTTATCTGGCATGGTTATTTTTGTAAATTTGTATTTTGGGACCTTCTAGAATTGATTTTATTGGTTGGATAAGTGTGGATAAGTTAGTTTAGTTGAGTTTCCACACATGATGTTTCTAAACTATTTTAAGTTTTAAATTAGTGATGTTTCTAAATTGTGATAACTTCGATATGGTAATTCCTTCTTTTCTGCATATGCATTGCATCTAGACTATTCTACTTTTGTGAAGTGAATTCGACCACATAGAGTGGTAATTTTGAATTCCTTATTGTATTTAATGATGTAAAGGCATGTAAAAGGAATTGGGGAGTCAAAAGAGAAAAATCTATAAACAATGGATAAAGTTTTAAAGCAATGATCCGTACATCAACATAGGGACTATTTTGTTCCAAGATTATTGTGTCAGACAAAATGGTGATGTGCCTCTCTTTGTGATTTGTCTTCCCTTATAGTTTTCACATGTGACTTTCCTTCTTAACTGTTTGAAAGAAAATTATGCTCAGATTTTACATTGGTAATCTGCTTATCCTTGTCAAACAATTTCAGTGTTTTCTTCTGAAGTTAGATATAAGATTCATTTATACATGCCTTATATTTAATGGATCCTCACTCTCATTTCATCTCATCCATACTACAACAAATTTTATAGATCCAGAAGTCTACCTACCTCGCCCTAGTTCAAATTTCTCTATTGATTGTGATTGGTTACTGAAATATTATTTTGATTCCATTCCCAATGGAATCTCTCTTTCATATTGTAGCCACAATTTAAGAAAAAAAATTCACTCTGACTATCATAACCGGCCTAAAACCCAAATCTCTTTCATCATTCAGTTTCTTGATAGAAGAACATAGCGAGAAATCCCTCTCCAAGTCTAGGGGGGCTAGAACTTAGCCTAAAATTAGTTTGTAGTTACCTCTAGGATTTCTCTTCTCAGCCTAGAGAAACTTACAGAGTGCTAACATGATTAAGAAAATGGAATCATCATTTCCATTTAACTTGATTGTTTCTCACGTGCTCGATGTGAGCTCCTTATCACACGATTCAGATTCATACACTTGATGGTTTAGTGATCTAGACGATTGTCCCAATGATTCTTGGATGTGTGTGAGATGTTCTAGACCTCATGAGGAGATGGCCCTTCAAGTAGCCCCCACATGCCCAAATTTCCACATATTTTGATCCAGCCTCAGATGCAATTCCACAAATGTGATAGGTTTGATTTATACCACTTGCAACACCCACAACATGCATGTCTCCTTCAGATGATCCATTCATATCTTCAGAGCCCTTTCCAGTTCAGCAAGGCTTCCTTGGTTGTGATCCCCCCCTCACCATATCAGCTTGAGGGGCATTATGTATCATGTACTCAGATGTTATTGTATTAAGTCTTGGTCTATGTCTTTCTAACCACATTATGTATATGGGATCTGTTTTTATTTTATGGCCCATTGATGCCAACATATCATGTATCATTTACTTTTTAGATCAATACACAATTATCTCGACGAGTATGGGTATGGTTCCCTTGCATCATTTGAGATCATGTACTCCAACATAAAATGATACTTCTATCAGTTTAGTAGGTCTTGGCCCCTCCATTTTTTGTCAGTCATTTCATTGCTTTAGTTGTCTCTCTCTCTCTCTGACTCCCATTTGGTGTCTCGTGGAAGTGTAACCTAAAACATATTTCATTCATACGATTTTCTTCTAAATCTCATACGTTGGGGGGCAATATATTATCACCAAAAAATAATCACCTCGCCATTTTTAACTAGGTGGATCAAAATACACCATGTAGGATTAATTTTACCATAGTAAATTCACTTTCACCATGGGAAATAATTTAGTAAACCATATTTATTAAATTATTTTCTGATTAAAATTCAAAAAAACCCATGAGAATGATCTGAAAATCACTTATGGGTGATCTAAATTAATTAATGTAGGTATTACAGACTCATGTGCTAGTGTGTGTGTCTATGTTATCTTAGGAAATGGATTGATAAGATTGCAAAATACACAGACACTAGAAAATAGTAAGAGAAACACAGTAAGCAAATACAAAACACAACAATTTAATAAGGAGTTCACTCAATCCTCCTGGGCTACGTCTCCTGGTCCAGCTTTCAGTGGTGGCCTTATTTATTGTGTCTTTAAGCAGAGTTTTTACAATGAGGAGCTCAATTTGAGTCTCCAGTAACAGATGATTCTTAGTAGGGTGGTACTTGGATTTCCCAAGCCATTGGAGCACACAGACTCCCCCTTACCAAGTCTTGACCTCAACTAGTATTAATGGGATGAGTCCAATTTGGTACTTAGTTCCCGACAAATATCCTTACAGGGATTGCTTGAACCTCTCAAGCCCTCTCGGTTCTATCTGCTCAATGTTGCCTTAGCTCTGCAGGTCAGCTCGACTTCTTTGTTCTCTGCTTCTTGCTTCAATCTTTGTTCTGTCTCCTTTATCTCACTACCTCCTCCTATTATCTGTCTATTCGTGGCTTATAGCCAATTTGTCCCTTGACTGTTCGCTTCCTCTTCCAGCCCTTCGGATAGCCTGCTTCTGTCCGCTTGGAATTCCCTGCCTCTGCGTCATCGTCACTGTGTAACGTTTCACAGGGAGGTGGCCACTTGTGCCCTCAAGAACTGAGCGCCAGTTCTTTCGTGAACGGTCGTTATTTCAGTTATTCTGCGAATTGATTCATCCGCCAGCTCAACCACTAAAAATGGGACTTCAAATCTTTATATGCCTTGGCTTATTCTTCCTGTTATCACTCAGGTTGTTCCTTGGCTCCAGAAGGGAATACGGCTGAGGTAACCACTAACCAATCTTTTAGCTGCAGATCCTAGCCAATCTGCCACCAGAGAGGGCTCTCTCTTCGTGATTTAGATTTGTTTGATTATATGTTAGGCTAGTTATGAAGCGCAAGTTTTGTTTGGTGTTTGGAAGATGACATTCAATAGCACAAGGCAGTAAGTTGAGAGAAGTTCAAACCATTGGGTTGATGGAGTCTAATGGAAATAAACTTCTGGATATGGTTTCTTTGGTAATAGGAAAATTGCAGAGCAAGACAATTAAACACAGAACAACATTGAAGCTGAAATAGGATGAAATGAAGTCAATAAATGAAAGGCAATCAAGAATCTTTCATTATGTTAATAGAGGGAAATTGTGTAAAAATTATTAGGGAGCAATTAAGAATTCCTTGATGATATTTAGTGTGGGAGAACCAGGGAGACAAGAGCAGTTAAGAATTCTTGCCTATGCTAGTCCTGTGGAAAACATAAAAAACTAAGGAATTGAACACAGAGTACAGCAAAGTAAATTCTGGGTTATCCTTTTTTCCTGTAATTTAGAACATGGTATTCATATGATAAATAAAACAAAAATAAGGTAACTCAAGATTAAATGAAACTTATTGATCCATGCATCAACACAAGAATTCTGCAATACATCCTTCAGCCATTGATTCCACAACTAGCAAATTTACCAACATAACATCCAGTAATTTTATTTCAGAAGAGTTCTCAAAATTTACAGAGCAGGTC
The DNA here is from genome assembly GCA_000404065.3 of Pinus taeda. NCBI lineage: Eukaryota > Viridiplantae > Streptophyta > Pinopsida > Pinales > Pinaceae > Pinus > Pinus taeda. Next base: position 51,163 of record APFE030056184.1, on the reverse strand, counting down.
CAGAATGATATTCATCAACCAACAACAATACATATCTTTTGAAAGTATTTATAATAAGTTTACAAAATATCTCGTAGGGAAATATCAAGACATAACTTTATCCATATACTCTAGCAGGGGCAATAACTGATGGGGAAAAAACTGTGCAGCAATAAATGGGGAAATAACTATGTTGTACTGGCTACTTTAGGTGTCCTGTTATTGCTGAATTTTTGGCTCTGATAGTCGGTTGATGGTTGTTTCCCTGATGTGCGTTCCTGATGTGTTGTCATTTGCCACATGTGCCTGAGCTTGTTTCACCTTTTTGGCTCGAATTCTCTCCTCGGTTGATTTGATTTTCTGATAGGAGACCCTAATATTACCTTTTACCTGTAATGCAGACAATTTACAAAAAAGGAGAACCCAACTACCTTGGTAAGACCTCTAGCATGCTCTGCCACCACTGATCTATTGGTAATTGATGCTTTCTCAATTTAATTAGTGTCTCATCAGCTTCAGTGTACCTGTAATAATTTGGCTGGAAATAAAAAAGATGAGCCACCTCATGCTCAATAAAAAACAAACTTTCCAATTTATCATATAAACTTTGTCCAGAAGGAGGCACTGTCTCTTCTGAGCTGCTTGATGATGCTGTAATTTGATTTTGCACATAGGTATTTAGCCTATGAGCATACTGTTCCTGTTTTAATAGCTTCCCAGTGCTAGTGACCAGGCTAGGTAAACCTTTGGTCTGTAACATTGCAAATTTATGTCTGAAGGCTTCTATCTCTGTCTGCATTTCCTGGCATTTTCTTTCTACAGTTTGAACAAAATTCCTCATAGTTAGCACCTTCTTGACTCTTAAAATAGTCTCTGTCCTGTTATGAATGTCTAGAGATGCTAATTGTTCACTGGTATGAGTGTTCAAAAAATGAATCATTTGATTGGCTTGCTCAGGCTTATTTGCCAATAATACCCTGGCCTTTTGAGTTTCATATTGGGCCACCCCTATCAACTCTACCTGGTCAAAAATAGTTTGTATTGTTGTCCATTGATCAACAATAGCTTGGCCAATATTATCCCACAAAATGGTCTCGATTTCTGTCAGAGTTCTATGGAGAGTGAGGTCCTTCTCCAAGGCTTTTATCTTATTCTCTAGGGCCTTCACTTCCCTTGTTTTCTTAGCTACAGTCATTTTTGACTTGTCATAACTAACCTCAATTTTGGCTAGTTTTTCCTTGGTTTCCTTTAATTTTGCCATTTGGATCTCCAAAGCCTTTATTTCTTTCATCATCTCTTCCATGCTCAGGCTGGCCTCTTGTAGTGCGGTTGCTATAGTTGCTGCTAAAGTTGAGGTACCTGCTGTTGATGCTGGATCAAGGGGAGGGGCTGTTATGGTGACTGTTGGAGGAGGAGCTGTGAGAATTGGAGCTGTTGAGCTGGCTGAGAGGCCAATTCCTGCTATTTCCCTTGTAGAGCTACTTCTAAGGCTTTCTCTGTATCCAACAATCTTTGGTTCATCCTCATCAGTAAACTAACCACATCCTCTTCTTCTTTTTGTTGTGCCACCTTTGTGGTCTGAGGGTGTATTGTAGTTGGCAGCTTCAGTTGTCTTCTCAGGGCTGCTATGTCTTCCTCCTTCTTTCTTATTAAGGTCTGTGTGTCTTTGGGATCCTTGGGTCATGTCCCAATTCTATGATAATTTCTTCCAAGGATTTTATTCTATTATCCTTGGCTAATGAGGAGGCTTTTTCCAGCTCTAATTGGGCAGAAGTGTTATATAATGAGTTTTGCAGTATATGAGCCATTAGTGCTTTGTCTGCCAAGGTGGAGTATAACATTTCTCCAGCCTGTTTGTGTAACTCAATCTGGTCTATTAAGTGGATGTCTTTAGCAAGAACTTCCAGATTGGTCCTGATATAATCTGCAACTGACTGTGGCTGCTGTATAGTGGGCCTGAAGTGACTAAGGGTCATCTTCTCTGCCTGGATATCATAGGTTGCCATTAGCCTTTGTTGATTGGTGGGAGCCATTCTTAACAATTGGTTACAAAGCTGAAACCTCACTGGTTCATTTCTAGCTTTGATTTCTGTGAATGCTCTCTTGATATCAGAGCCTTGCTTGCTCGGTTGCTTGGTGGATGTTATCTCCACAACAGGCTGTCTCGCTTGCTCCTGCTGAAATGAGCTAGTTGATGTTTCCAAAAATGGAGGGATCTGTTGTTTAGAAGTTTCCTCACCCCTAATGTTTCTTGTTGTTTCTTTTGTGAATTCTTCTTCAAAATAGGGGTTTAACCTTTGTCTCTTCTCACCTTGCTGATTTGTAGATGCCCTTGTAGGTGTCTCTTCTAGTCTGTCCCTCTTTTTGGCTCTTTTCTCATTATGAGGGGTTTGTAGTACAAGGATCTTGGCTGCCTTTACTTGTGTTGAAGGGCCATGTTCTTGACCCTTTTACTGGTTTGTAGATGGCTGTTCTGCCATTGTATTATGCTGCTCTGAATGCTATATTTCTTTACCTTTCCCTGCAGGTGGAGTTGTTTCTTGAGCTGACTGTTGTGAAGGTGTAGCAGCTGATGTGCTTGCTCCAATATGTTGAGGTTGTGTGAAAGGGACCTATGCAAAATAATCCAGGTCAATTCTCTTCTCATAGTCTTTCATTTCTTTTTCTAATCTTTCTTCTTCAGTAAGATCTTCAATTAGTGTGCCCTCTACCCATTCCTATCGATTAGCATATTGTTCAATGTGAGGGATTAGCTGGTGCACATATCCTGAAAGCTTGTTTTTTACTCTTCTATAGCTTATGAAATGTTCAGCGTCATATGGTGCCCAAATAAAGCTTTGTTTCAGCATGAGTTCATCCCTTAGCATCTTGTCTGCATCATTCCAGGCTTCTTCCCTCTTATTGAAAACAAAAGGACCCAATTGATGTCTGATCTTGAGTTGTGCCTTTTTGTTTTTGCCATGGAAATGAGTCAAATCCGCGCTACTAAATTGCCTGAAATATTCCAAGGCAAAGAGTCTCTGGGGACATATTTTGGCAGCTTGTAGGGGGGTAATTCACAACCATAAATCCTGATCACTGTATGGTTTTGGTAGAAATACTAATCACCAATGCTGTAGCCCCTTGAAAGATGTAAAATTCTCTGCATTTCAGCAGTGAGCCTGCCAGGAGGAGTCATCATCAACAGGCAAGTGGCTGGGTAAATGAACATGTCAATGAACTCACAATATGTGTAAGGTGAGTAGTGAACTTCATGGAAAACTGAGGTCCAGAAAATGACAGATCTCCTCTCTCCTTTGGAGTCTAGTTTCTTAAGAGAAACTTGGAAACTATCAGGATGATAGTACAGTAGCAGATGATATATGTAGGATGTATACTTGAACACTCTTTCTCTCTCCAACATCATAAACTGCTCATGGATTTTGTTTTCTATGAAGGTGGCATAGTCATACATGACAGCAGGGGGTTGTCCTGGAGTGAACATGGACACTAGCACAAATACAGTTTCATCAACAAACTCACTGGTTTTGCATCCTAGAATGTAGGATATCATGTCTATTAGGAGTTTCCCTATCTCATTGAATGAGACTTGATGATAAGGTGGAGGATGATCATGCTGGCACTGTGTTTGCATAAACAACTGACCTAGTCTTGTTATTTCTGAGCTAGGCAACTTTGCACCTTGATCAAGCAGGAGTTTCATGGTGAGAGGAACCAGAGGCTGAGTTGGCTCAAAATTCAACATCTCATTTATGGACTGAGGAGTAATATAGAACAGTACAGATCCAAATGGAGTAAGGATTGCTCTTTGTGTGGGCTCATAGTTTGCACAGCATAAATGTATGAAATCAGGGAACACATTGACTGAAGGGAGGTAGTAGATAGGCATGTTGGATTCCCAGATTCTTAGGACATCAGTGTTATTTCTGTGGCTATTTCTAAATTGACAAAAGGTTTGGAGGTGAGACTTGAGACCCATCATGTCCTTAATCTAGAAGTCCCTGTCTGCCAGAGGTAACCATTCCAAGTCCTTATGTGGTGCATTCAAGGGTGCAATGTTGAGAACCACTGGAGCCTCCATACTTCAATTTGTTAAGTGACCCTAATCTTGAGTTTAGAGCTCTTTGGAGTAAAAGACAGCAGAACAGTGGACTTGGTTTCCCACAGGAAATTACAGAGTGAGGTATGCTTGTGGACATTGCTACCTTTGGTGAAATTTGTAGTCACAACAAAGTTTACAGAATTGGCTTGGAATGTTGGAAAAACAAGGGAAAAGCGCTCCTTTTACAAGTGTTTTTTGGTGATTTTTCGGGCGGAGATGGGCTTGAATTGCAGTTTGATGGGCGATTTGCAGAAGCAGAGAGAATTTGTAGGCTTTCTTTGGTAAAAATGGTCAGACAGTGACTTAAAGTGCAGAGGTTTGTAGGCAACAACACATTTGACTTGAATTTAGATCTTTGGGTAATTTTTAACAGAGAAATTTCGTATAAACAGGGTTTGTGGGCAAGTATCGAGTAAATACCTGTTCTATGGGTGCCTGGTGTACAATCAGGGTTGCAGGCTGAGCTGAGGTAGCGTGCTATGGAGTTGATTTTACTGGGTGACGGACTGTGCAACTTTGGTGGCCAATTTGTCTTAATTTGCATGGAGAGGTCGCGCGAGTCAACAAAATAGGAATAAACAAAACAATCACTTTCCCGAGTTTTTATTAAAATTTGGACTTTTCGGGCTTTTGGCGCATTTTGGGGATGACATTAGCATGATGTAGCTTTTGTCCGATAGTGGAGTACAAAAGGTGACATGGTTACTGACATGGTCGCTGACATGGGGGATGACATGGCGGACACGGTGGATGAGCGGTAGCGCAGGTGATGATGTGGTGTTGACATGGGGGATGACATGGCGGACACGGCGGATGAGCGGTAGCGTGGGTGATGACGTGGTGATGATGGGATAGTGATGTGGGCGGTAGGAAAAACGGTGGTATACGGTTTCCATCGGACCACCTTTGGTATGGGGCGGTTTCTGTCAGAGCGGGCCAGATGCAATGAGAATACGACAAGTGTCCTTGGGTACGGCAGGAAAATCGCCGACCATTGGGTGCTAACGATATGACATCGGGGCACTTCTGATATCGATGAGGGCTGTTGGATCTGGAGAGCACGATCCAACGGTGGACGAGAAGGTGAGTTGTCAGAGGTTTATAAAAGGAGCGCGCACGATATTTCGAATATTTTATAAAGTTCGAAGGGTTAAAAACTTTAGGTTATCGAGAAATGCGGACATGGTTTTTATTAACTAACAAAACGTTAATTAATCCGATTTATTGCGCGGCGGGTATGGTTATTTGTTTGACCAAAGGTCTAACAAATCCCGGTGGGACACGTGGTGGGTTTATCATTGGCCCCAGGTGGACCAATGGGTCCCAAGGAATTTTTAAAACGTAGCCATATTAGGCAGGGGCAGGATATATATGATGTTTTGGGTTTTTGCTTTTTATATATAGTAGGGGTAGGGAAACATTAACATAGGAGCTATATAATAAGTTAGGGTGTTAATATGACAAATGATAGGGAAATGCTAAGTTTATAGGGAAAAAATTAGATTCTTTTAGGAAATGAAAGGGAAATGAGATGATTATGTTTACACAAGAAATGTGGCTTGTGTTAACCAAGTAAACACAACGTTTTTCTTCGTAATTCTCAAAAATGAAATGGATTAGGACTATTGAGCAGATCTCAATCTCCTTAGGGGATGTTAGTGAAGTTTGTGGGGGAAATGAGAGGGGAAGTCAGTCATGCTCCACTGAACTTGTAGCCACTTTGCCATGATGCTTGTGATACTTTTTAAACTGAACATCACTCTTCTTTCTGCAACCTCATAATTATCTGCCTACCCAACCTAAAACACCTAACATTTTTTCTTCTTTTGATTGGGTGCATTTGAACTAGCAAACCCTGATTTTCCTCTTTTCTTTTGGCTGCCCTCCTATCTAAATCTATCCTTATTTCTACCAAGGGCTTAGATTGAGTAGTTGAGCCCTTTAATTCTCTATCTCATCTAGTGATCTGCCAAGCTTGAACTATTTGAGCAAATCTTATTCTCTATTCTAAAATAAGAAATTTAAACATGATCTAGCCAGGGTTAAACTGTTTGGCTATTCATCCATTGTGAGAAAGTCAATGATTGCACTTTTCTAAACTTGTTATACAACATGTAGTACAGTAGTATCTTTTTAACAAGCCACTTCCATGGTCTTTCTTTGGGATTCCTTCCCTTTCTCTTTATCTTGTAATTTGATTTATTGATAATATGGAACCTTTGCAGCATGGAAAGGATGATCATATTTGGTATTTCCACAGTCAGTCATGAGAAATGACACCTATTGGTATAGGAACCTAATACTTCCCTCGGGTCTGGTCATCCATCGGGTGCAATCTCCACCGTCCGATCTGGAGCTCCCAGATCCTACGGTCATCGCTTTTATCGCATGGGTGACTTGCTCAACCATTAGCCCCGATGAGAGTGGTTTTTCTCTCTCCTCGCTGGACACGCGTCACTCGGTGTATGGAATTGCTTGGTCCTCTGACAAACCCACTTACCACTTGAAACACCTCCGATATTCCGCCGATTTTGGAGTGCGGGACTTACCTTCGGTTTTAGCGCTTTTCCCATGGATTTTTGGGTTCCCTTGTGATTGAGCACTTGAGGCTTTTCCTTCTCAAGGGGTTTTTCCCAGCTATGTGTGATTAGCGCTAATCGCGCATCAGAAACAATCTTTGTTTTCTAATCTGAGCTTCCCAATTGCCATTTTTTCACCATGCACAGTCCCCATGGGCCAACGGTTAGCACGCTTTGACCGAAGGTCCTTGTTGCTCCATGCTGACTACAAATTACCATCATTCAGAGGTTATTTCTGATAGCTGTATGATTTCTTGAAGTCTGTCATGATTTGAAACAATCATAGAACTCTAATAATTTTCAAGGATCCAATTCGAATCACGACCTTCCCACTGAAAAGGATTTTGGACCACCAAAATTTAGTTTCAAGCATCGACTAAGTGAGGATACAATTGTCTCACTTGTCTAATCTCTATCCACTTTGCACTGCTTGGCTTTGAACCCCTGAGCCCAATTATGAGGTACTCAACATCTCCCCTGTGTGTCGTCCTCACTTTCTTGTCCAGAACTGTGTCTTCCTGCAATTCATCAAGATACTCAGGTAACAGGTCATCAACAGAATGCAATTGACTCTGCTCTTCGAGACCCTCAATTAGTGAAGGTTCAAACAATCTCAAGCTATTTGCATTTATGACTAAGTATATGTGCATGTAAGCTGGTATATCAAGGCAAAAAGCATTCTCACCAATTTTCTCAAGTATCTTGAAAGGTCCATACCTAATAGGCTTTAGCTTTTTACCTTCACCTTGCATCCTGTCCTTGCTGATATACAACTAGACTTGATCACCAACTTGAAAACTATGCTCCATCCGATGCTTGTCATGCCTTGCCTTGTATTTGGCTTGGCTCTTTTCCAGATGTTCCTGTACAGCCTGGTGGATCTCTTGGATTTGTTCAATGAACCTAGTCGTTTTGTCCACATCGTTGTGTCCCTCAATTGTTGTGTCCTTACCAAAGAAAAAATCCAAGGGTGACCTAGGTGTAGAACCAAAATAGGTCTCAAAAGGAGATCTCTGTGTAGAAGAATGTTTGGCTCAATTGTAAGCATGCTGCACATAACACAAATGTTCATCCCAAAGCTTAGGATGCTTATTGCAATATCCCCTGAGTAACTGGATCACTGTCCTGTTGACTACTTCTGTCTAGCCATTGGTTTGTGGATGGAAAGCTGTGATTTTCTTCAGTTCGGTGTTCATTAGTTCCCACAGGCTTGACGAAAACTTTCCCACAAATCGGGTGTCTCGATCAAATACAATGGAAGTGGGTAATCCAAAATGAACCCATACATGTTGAAAGAATAGTTTTGCAGTTTTCTCAGCTGTAATCTATTTATTACAAGGTATCAAAATACACATTTTGCTGAACCTATCCACAGCAACATACAGATAATCATGACCTTTCCTAGATTTAGGTAGTCCTCCAACAAAGTCCATGGAAACACTTTCCCAAGGATGAGAAGGAACTGGTAATGGAGTATACAAGCCTAGTTTTCTATTGCTGGGCTTGCTTTTAGCCCACATAGTACACCCTCTTACATATCTAGAAACTGTCTTGTTCATTTTTGGCCAATAACAAAATCTTTGCAGCTGCGCAACTGTTTTACTTACCCCAAAGTGACCTGATATTAGAGAAGTGTGTGCTTCTCGAATTATCTTTACTCTTTCAGTTTGTGGAATGCATAACCTCCCACAATGATATAAGAGTCGGTCCTTTACATGATAGTCCAATTCTTCTATTCATTTGCCTTGACTTAAAGTTGCATATACATCTTTAAATTCTATATCTTGAGCATATTGTTCAATGTAGCTCTCATGTAACACATAATTATGCTTAATTATAGTAGATGCATTTATAATGG
>APFE030056184.1:12859-25135 GCA_000404065.3 Pinus taeda | reverse complement strand
TTCATTTGTGTAATGTAAAGGAGGTTTCCCCCTCGAAGAGGCTGAATTCTAAGGTGTTGATCTATATTTTCTATCTTTTTGTGAGCTGGTTTCATAACAGGCTTAGAAAACCATCTATATCCCTTTCATGGTTGTCATCATTCTGCAAACAGATCTAAGATCCCTTAGACTTGATTCCTTTAATTAGTGCACTGAGCTTCCTTGAGCTTCTTGATGGCACTAAATCCTTTAGAATCCTTCAACTGCATCTGAAACCTATTCTACTATCTCCAAAATCTATCAGACATCAACAATTAACTTCTCATTTGCTCAAAATGAGCACTGCATCCCCAAACTAGGCCTTCCTCCACGGTTGGCACTAGGCTGCCTAAAACTTCCCTGTAGCATCTTGGCCTTTAGAAGTCTTTAGATGCTTTTGTAAACATTTGTAATGGATTTAGAAGGTTCATTACAGTCAGGAATGATTGTTGGTTCGCTGAGAACGGATACTGGTAGCTCTTGCAACTGCTTCCAACCCCTGGTGGCCCTGAGCTCCAAAATCTCCCTGGATGAAAATCTCCTTGAAGATGGCTTCTTCAGCTTCTCTAGACTATTCCATTGGCTTCAGAAGGCTCAAATTAGCCTAGCTAGCTTCTTGTTTCACTCTCTTAGGTTGAAAACAACTCATGGAGTGCATTTTTTCAATATCACCTAGAGATCCTCCACTAAATCTGGTGAACTCTAGTTAACTGTAATTAAATTTGGCCAGATCTGCCTTTTTTAGTGCTCCACCAAGCTTAACCACTAGAACTGACCGTAACCATCGGTGTTTGGTGCACATGTGATAGGTATTACACCTGGCAGTTAGGGAAGAGATTGTTGATGGTTGTATTAATGTGCATTCGCATGTCAACTGTTTGCAACCAATGATTAACCACATCGGAACATGTGAATGGTTTTAGGGGACCGCTGGCAGTCCTAAACCCTAATATTCTACTGGTTACAAAAAAAATATACAATGTGACAGTTATATGTTAAGAAATAATGGTAACGGAGATGGTCTGAGTGTTGTGCTAGCTTGCTAGAGCTCACGGTTTCGATTCCATTGGACCCCAACAAAATTTTACATGCCCATTCCAGGGCCACGTGGAGGTCTTTGGGCTTTCCATGTGTCAGCTCCTGATTGGTCCGCCAAAAGGAATATTCCAATGAATTCCTTGGAATATTCTTTTTTTTAATATTTTCCAAAAATCATTTTATTCTTGGAAACTAAAGTTTACTAGACTTTTTCAAATTGTGATAACTTCTTCATATGGTGTCAGTTTTTTGAACTGTTCATGGTGCCAGAATTAGGAAGACGATATCTATCCATTCATTTAGGGTTGACACTCTTTCAAACACTTTGAATTTTGAGCTATGTTAAAGTCCTGGATCAATATTTGATCAATTATTATTCCCTTAATAGATCAAACCCATAACCAACAATGATAACATGCCATCCCATTTAAACACCACTCTTGGGAGGTACAAAAATTCTCAGTTACCATATTTGGCGACTAATTGATTTTCCATCTCCCAAACTTTGCAGCAGTAATACAATTTAGTACAAGAAGGATGGAAAAATATTGACACCTCCATCCCCAAAGGGGAGTATCTCCCCATGCTTGTAATTACTAGCTCTAGTTATCATTTGTAATGAATTCATGTCATACCACCCAATTTTGACCTTAGTGTGTCCTCTCTACCCCCAATTTCTAGACTTGAGAAAATTGAGAGAACACCCTCATTTGAACGAACAAGGATGATTACCACATGAGGTGCATATGAATGGAATATTAATCTTTATCTGACCTCCAATTCATAACAAGGCTGAGTGGAAGCCCCGTCACATTGTTTAATATCCTCACCACACTCTCCATTACTTGCAGGCATGAGACCATGTGTCTTTTCCATGTATTGTCTTCATATATGGTCTCACTTATTTTCAAACATTACCCCCCACCATTGACTTGGAGGAACCCATGTTCCAGCCTAGCTCCCTCATTTTCTTGGAGATTGGCCACTTGATTTTTCTTTCTTAAAACATGATAAACACAAAATATTCAAAATTGATCGAAAATAAATATGATTCTATGTAGAAGAATGTTTATTCTTATATATGTGGGATCATAACCAAGATTCATATGATGGATTAACATGCACGAGTCCCCCACTATAATTAGTTTTTTTAGGTTGTTATTTGATGCTAGGAGTAATCCTTGATATAAACCATAAGCGTCAACTTTCTTTTTTTGATGCAAGACCTAAATCCTAGAGGTAGGAAAGTTCTTGTTATTCACGAGGGTGAAAAATTACCTCCTCCCCGTTATCCCCACAATGTTTTTTTATTGAAAATCCATTGAATCATTAAATTTATAGAAAGTATTTATTATAATATATAAATTTGTGTAATTTTTTATCTTTATTTCTTAAGAAATCACAATAATAATAAATTATTATTTTTTATTTAATGTAGAAGAATCAATAACTAGGCTAGGTTCATACTCGCATGGCACAAGGTCAATTGTGATCGTTATCACTATAACCTCTAAGTAAACCCATACATGCCCCCATGTATGACCCACATGGTACATCAATATATTTGAACCTCAAACCTTAAGCTTGCACAATGTCTTCATAATGAAATGATTTCCAATTGAACTGCACCCTTAGGGGATTTCTAAAATCAAATTATTAATATTACATTGAATTACTATAAATTTCTAATAAGTAGTTTCCCATGTATGATGATCACCCCCACATGAGGTGATCTTTGATGCAAGCCAAGGAAATCACCAACCACATGTTATTCCACCTCCCTAGCATCCATTAATTATATAACATATGGTGGGTGGCATGTTAAAAACATGTTTAAGGAACACAAGTTTTTCTCCTCACTTCACTTTGCACCAACACTTTTCCATGATCAATCTAGAAATGATATTCCAATGTAGAATATTAATGGACAATCCTATATTAAATATCCTTGAGTACCACAAGCCTTGGCATGTGAAATGGTGTATGGATCCATTAAATCAACCCTCCCTCCAATATAAATTTGTTCAAGTAAATTATGATTTCAATGGTGGCATGAATGATTCTCATGGGGTTCCACTCAATGAAGCTCTGACATATCACAAGTGTTTGTGGCATACTAAAAAATACCCTTAATTTTATTACATATTGGAAAATACCTCTAAAAATTGCATTATTAAACTCCCTACAATACGGAACTAATACACTTTCGCAATTTAAAAAACACCTACTTCTACTGGATATCGTAGGTATCCATTTTTTCATTAACACTTTTTACAACCCTTTATATTTTTTCAATAATTGTGAGCTCCATTTTTTTATACCTTCCAATATAAAAACCCTTTACCCCCTATTATATGTTCAATATATTATGTCAAATTTTCCTCAATATATATCTCCCAATATGAATACACATGGTATGGTATTTCTCCCCTCGTGAAGCTCATGTGGTGATTTTATTATTTTTTATTTTTGGACTCTATTTTTTTTTATCTACACCCCTAGTCTTCTTGCTCCCCTTTCAATCCTTCTCTATTCTAAGCTACTATAGCTTGAATTTCCCGTGGAAATGAGTAGCCATTCTATGTCCCTCCTCCTCATGGTTTGGTATTGTAGAGACACCACTATTAGGATATCTAATTCCTCCAAGCCTTTTTTTGTAATCTCTTTCATTAGTTGGACGTTGTCTCCTACTCTATGTTTTGTGTCTCCTTTGATGTCTTTGCTCATCCTTCCAATTCAACCCTTTCTCCTTTGTTCTCCACCCCATCCATCCTGGTTCCTCAACTTAATATTTATCATATCCCTGTCAAGTCTCCTCTTCCCCATCATAGCCCATAGTTATCTAGATAATCATTGTATCATAGAAGTTTAGTTATATCTATACCAAGTTCCAGTAGATGGGAGACCCTTACGTGAAGTCGTTCTCGAATGAGTGTAGGGGCTACATCTTGCAAGTGCAAGGAACACATGCATCACTCAATGAAACAAGAATTTTGATGCAATAGAATGTGAAGCACAAATAGAAATAAGGTTTATGCTAGATGTAAACGTATAGGAAGATGTGGGATAGTGGGTCTCAAACACAGACAACACTCACACTAGGAAAAATCCAATATCTGCGAACAATGGACATAGATTGGTAATTAAAAATAATCATGAGAAAGGTGTTAGTTGAGAGGAATGAAGCCCATATAGAAATCCTCCTCTACCTTGATGCCTTGTAGTGAAAAGTCGATAAAATGGCCAATAAGATCGTAATGTTTTCCAAGAAACTAGTGAATATGGAATTTTGTAACAGTGGAGAATATGACTAGGTCTCAATTCCCATTTTGACTTCTTGCAAAGTTTCCATTTGAGATAGAATCCCCCCAACAGGGGGTTATGTCACTTTTGTAGAAGTTAAAGAGGGAATTACCCATTCAAGGTTTTCTAATTGCATCTCAAAATTGGGTTGTTTTGATGGTTTCTCCTTCAATCTAACTTCTAAATTCTCCATTTCATCTTCTTTCTCTTGAATTTTAGCTCTTTTTTTATGTATGTTGTATTCCATTTAAACATATGATTTCTATATGACATGTATTTTCAAAATTTTCTCTGTCATGGTAGGAGTTTCAATGTCAATTTCTTATTGTCCTGGAACTTCACTTGAATGTTGAACTGTTGAGTTACTGATCCAAACCTCTTGATTGGCCATATTTTCTAATTTTGGCATATTGTCATGAATATAAGGCCCTGAACCAACTCTTAATATTTTATCTGAAATAATATGATGAGGATTATACTTCCAAGCCTCGCCTTTTGAAAAATTGAATTCCTTCATCATATCTTCCATTTGTTCCAAGGCTTGCCTAGAATTAATAATAAAAAATCCCACTTCTTTTTCAATATTAAACATGTATTAATTTTGTCTAGGCACAAAACGTTTTTGGTCAACATGCAAACTTTGTCTTATGAATTCTAGAGAGAAAATTCTTACGAGTAAGAACGTTGAGAGGTGATAGGGTTGTACTTTAGCCCCATACAACTGGATGTTTGTGTAATCCTAAAATAAAAACCAATCCCCAGCCCTTGTGTGCATATTGAGCTGCAGATGTTCCTTTTCTTCAGGAAAGATTATGGGAGGGAATACATCATTTAAAATGTTAAAGGAGACATGCATAAAACAAGAGATAAATTGAGGAAAGCCCTCATTCTGTTCCTTTTTCTTGATGACATATTTCTAGTCCACATTTATTTCAATTATTTAGTGGTTCAACTACACTTAAATTTAAAGGACCGAACTTATCTACATGTAGGTACAAAAACAGATGAGCCAAGTATAAGGGGTATCTAAAAGTTGATGGTATTTTGGAAATGCTTCAATTGGAATTTAATGGATTGAGCCAAGTAATTTGGAATATCAAGGGCAATTCCATATTGTAGCATTAAATTGAGAAAACCTAATGCATTTTCATTCAGTACCTCAATTTTTTCCTCTTGGAGTATGAATAGAATTATAGCTAAGTTCTGATAAGAAATTTAAAGAGAATATTTAAAGGATAGTGATGTGTAGGTTGGGGAATTGGAGACCCTAAAGATAATATCAGTCTGAATAATTTTTCTCTATCATCTTGGGACAAGGCTTTATAATTTTAGACCACGGTTTCACCAGTAAATTGTTGCAACTTCTCAACAATAGAAATTGGAGGGTGTTTTGAATTAATTTAGGAGTACATTGAAAAAAATATTCACCCTTTGCAGAGATTATACAACCCCTCTAAGGAATGAAAGAAGCTCCTAACCAGTAGATAAATTCTAGAAAATCATAGACAGGATAAGCAGTTGCATGACCCAACCCTGAATGGATAAAATGAAGGTGGTCATTTGACTCCCTGTGGTGGTTAGAATATTGTTAGTGAATAATTGAAAGGTTAAAATGACACTGAGGATCATTCATGTTTGATTCACAGTCCATTAAATGGGACATGACAAACTTTGGATTAACAGATTTCGATTTATTCATTTTTATCATTTTAGAAAGGGCACAAAAGACTTTAAATTGTATGAAGGAGATTTAGGATTACCTAGTGGGATCGAAGACCACGACTAAGCTTTGATGTTTGGCATAATGAAAAATCAACTCAAATGGTTGACTGGTTTGGTTCTTCAATACTAGGAAAAACATGCAATTGGCAAAATGATGGAAAAACTTTAGGAAGATAGAGAAATACAATGGTATGTAAATTTTTTCATTTTGGCATGGGATGACATTGTATGCCACCTCAACACGTAGTTGTACTACTTCATGGTTGGCTCAGTTGATGTGTAGACTAGGCTGTCGTACCAATTAACATGACATGCTTTTTCTTAGCACATGATTTTCCAACAAATTGTTTTGTGAAAACCACAAATCGTTGCGTTGTGGTGCGCCTTGGTTGTTTTCAAAAAATCGAGTGAGGATATCTCGATGGTATCCCAAAAAAACGCTACACATGACCACACTCCATGTTCACTCCCAATAAGGTGTTGGCCCCTGTCTTTCGTCTGATGGTAGGGATCATGCACATGTCCAACGATGGCATTGTGAACATGCACATATATTAACATTACTATTTGGTGGAATAAACCTACCTCCATAAAATATGTGTGTGCAGACTATAACTGAACATGTTAGCCCTTAATATAATAACATAAAACTTTGAATAAGGTCATTTTCCTTTGATTTGAAAAGCAAATTTATTTATTTATTTTTATTTTTTTTCCTGAGCATGAAATGTAAAGTTCTATCTAATTTTCTTTACAATTTTATTTATTTATTTATTTTACAAATAGAGACCTAAAGAAAAATATAAGTGCTACAATGTGTCACTTAGTAAAACCAACAAAAAATATCATACATACACCCAATTGGAGTCTTAAAACATTTTGCAATACAAGACTTAACCAATTTCAAAACTTAAGAAATATAGATTCAAGGAACAGTAACATTCAAAACACATAAAACATCCACAATGCACAACACGTAAATGGGTTTCACCCAAGAGCCTCCTAAGGCTATTCGAGAACCTTGTACAATCCAATCCATGAAGCATCAGTAGGCCTTCCTCCTATAGGGCTTACTTCCATCTTATTTTTAGTTAGTTGACATAAGTTTGTTACTCTACCTAATCCCCAGGTTTGGAAAAAAATCACATAAGACTTATATGACTCAACTGTTGTCTTATTGGCTCATCTCCTATGCCAAAGCATCCCATGTAGTTCTAGGTGTGTTCGAAATCCCTCCCTAACATCCCTGACAACTAAGTCATTGGTGCCCATGTAGTTTTGTAGTTTAGCTATCCATATTACTGTGATGAACTGCATTAGTAAGTGCATTGTAATTATCCCTTTGGTGGGTTTGCTTGAACTCCTTGACATATTTTCTTGCCTTGTAAATGGTAAGTATTGAAATAATTCCTTCAAATAGAAATAATTACAAAGTAAACTATCAAACGAGAATTGTAAACTCAAAACAGGAACTATAGCCAAAAAATGCTAGAAAAACATGAAAAAACACCTTGAAAACGAAAAGTGTTGATGTTGGAATAACGTCCATTTTTTTTCGGAGTAAATTTTCAACTTTTTTTAGAAATGGAAGTGAAAACTAATTATTTTTGTGCAAAAACACCATGAAAACAAAAAAGTGTTGATGTTGGAATAACGTCTTTTTTTTCGGGGTAAATTTTCAACATTTTTTAATAATGTCGTTAAAGATAGAATATCATGACTCTGAAAAACCTTAATATTCCAATGATTTTGAGGCATGACATTAAAGATAAAATATCAAGTCTCTAAAAGCCTTAAAATTCCAACAATTTTCAAGCATCACATTAAAGATAAAATATCACGTCTCGAAAAAGCCTTAAAATTCCAACAATTTTCAACTATAGTGTTAAATAAAAAATAATTATAACTATTTTCAACCATAACATTAAAGACAAAATATGGTGCCTTAGAAAAACCTTAAAATTCTGACAAATTTTCAACCATGGAATTAAAACCAAAGATCATGACTACAAAAAACCTTTAGTTTGCAACATATTTCAATCATGTCATTATGGAAAAATTGTATGACTAAAAAAAATTTAAAAATGAACAGGTGAATGAAAATGTCATTATACCAAGAGTAATTTCTTTATAATGTATAAAGAATTTTTCGAAAGAAATCACATTGAAGATTTTGGTTGATGCGTTTCGAACCAACAAGTGTGGTTCATCTTGAGGACACGATGAAGAAACAGATCTAGGAAGAAGGTTAAATAGGGAAACAGGTCAACCTAACAGATAGAAGATAATAACTATATTTGACCGGGAGAGTGAAAGGGGAAATGTTTAATAATATTTAGATAAATTTTATTAATTTATTAATTGTTTATTTCATTAAAACATATATATTTTTATTTATCAACTTAATAACGACTATATTTGATAAGGGTTTTAATGATATTTGACTCTTTTATTTACTTATATATATAATAACCAAAGATTAAGAAATATATAATCAAGATTAAAAAATAGTAATCAAGATTAAAAACTAATAATAAAGATTAAATATATAATCATAATTTTTATTGTATAATATTAAATTAAATTGTAATATACTAATACATTATAATTAATTATATATATATGGTATTTATATCGATACATATAACATTTAATAATATGTTTAATCTAAATATAAAGAATCAAATATAACTATCTATATCGATCTATATATAAAAAACTAAAGATTAGGGTTTTAGTAATATTTGTTTTTTTTCCCCCAATCGGGGTGATAAGGACGGTGTATCAGGCAATGAGCGTAGGGCAAGGGGGAAATGATGACAAGGCAAATAACGCAAGGTTAATGATGGTGGAGAAAAGGACGAAGCCAGGCAGGGAAATAATCCTGAGAAAAGGCGGCGAGGGTGTAATGACGTGCGAAGGTGGTGGAATTAAGACAAGGGCTAGTGACTGGGGGTACGAAGGTGCAGAAGGGAGGCGAGGAGTGGTGGGAGATCATGCGAAAGGCAGGTGGCAGGCGGATCGAGTGAGGTGCAATGAAGAGCAGGTGCAGAGGAATGATAACGAGGGAGGTAAGAAAACCGAGGTGAGGTAGGAGATCCGGGTCATTACAGAGAGCATGGTAAGGGACGAAGCGGCAAAGAGACTAGGCAGAATTTGGAAGGAAAAGAGCAAACGGAGAGGGGAGACAGATAGCAGGGAAGCAAAAATTCAGATGGCGACCAGGAGGAAAATGCGTGCAGAGGCGGAGGTAGAGATTGGAGAACGCGACTGTCTGGGAAGGAAAGGGAAGGACCCTGTCGAAGAAGAGGCGGTATTTCGGTATCAGGATGTCCACACAAACTCGGATGACGAAGTCGAAATGTTCGACTCCGACCCGGAAAGAATCGAACAACAGATTAAGAAAACCCGAAAGGATGGGAGAGCATCAAAAGGCGAAGATTCGGTAGCAGGGGAGCAGAGTGATAAGCAAAAGGCAGGGCAGGACGACGAAGGTGAATTGGGAAGCACCTCGGGTGTGAAGGGCAGGGGTCGCAGAGGCGGACACAGGGGGAGAGGCAGAGCAGGTAGAGGGTGAGGGAGATATGGCAGAGGCAGAGGAAGACCGAGTGGGAGGCAGGAAGAGTCTACAACAAGAAAGTATAGAAGATCTCTGGAGAAGAGAATACAGTATGCTGAGCAAGCATATTGTGTGAACACTAACAAGGATATTGGAAGAATTATCCAGCACTTGGAAGAGGAAGCAACCCAGGCTCAATATGGCTTTGAAATGGACGACTGGGAATATTTACTACCTGATCCAGGAAACACGAGAGGGCGAATGACCTTGTATAAACAGGCATTACATGTTTATTGGGTGATGAAGAGATTGCTGGCCAAAGCTATGGAGCAAGTGGCTGTTGAAATGGCTGAGATATCTCAAGGGATTCCAAACCTGAAAAGAGAGCTGAAGAACATTCAGATTACAATGATGATGCAGGATAAGAAACTTGATGAAATCTAGCAGCTGATTGAGAAGAGCAACAAGGGCACAAAGGAAGAGGATGGTCAGAAGAAAGCGGACGAAAACAGCTGAAGACTCAGGTATGAGAGATGCAATTTTGTTGAGAATAATAGATATTTTATGCTACAGTAGAATGCTAGCTCTAGTACCTTTTTGCTTTTACTATGAATAGGAGACAATGTAATAGTATTCATGGATGTATGGCTTATTTAGCAGGGACCAGGAGAATTAAAATTTTTGGTTTATGGATGGATGTCAAGAACCTTAGGTGGCCAACAGACCCAGTTTCCCTCCGGGTAGGTTGAGGCCACTAGAATTATGTAATGGTTTTAACCCGGATTAATATAATAGCATGGACTTGCCTCAGCTTACAAAAAAAAAATATTTGTTTTTTGTTTGTTTGTTTGATTTTTTTTAAATATACGATATAAATCAAAGATTAAAAATTAATATAAAGATTAAATATATAATATATTTATATTATATTATATAATTAAAGATTAAAAATAATAATAAAGGATTCTAATATTCTAAACACTAGTATTAATAATAATAATGCTAATATTTATATTATTATAATAAATATTGATAATAATAATAATAATCCTAAAAAAAAAAAAACCAAGGGGCCTAGACAAAGACGAAGAAAACTAAGAAGAGAGGGCAGGAATCCAACAGCTACTAATTTTCCAGCCGTTGTCCTTATTAATATTACTGGAAGATCTCTTAATTTCAATGGCTTCCCTAAACTTACGATGATGGAAATGAGGAATCTTAGCGATAACCCTAGCCTCCTCAATGCATATATGATGCTTGGTCTTCTCTGCATGTTCGGCCAATGCTGAAGATTTGGTCCTCCCATGCTTGATATTAGCAACGTGTTCCCTAATCCTTTGGTTAATAGAACGACCAGTTTCACCGATATGTGAGGCTCCACAGGAACAAGGGATGATATAAACACCTTTCATATCCATAGGGTTCACACAATCTTTAACAAACTTAAGGGAACTTCTAATGGTGTTGAGGGGTCTAAAGGTCGAGGGAATATTATGCTTCTTCAGGATTCTTTCAATCTTGTCTATCGTTCGTTGGATGAAGGGGAGGTGGACTCCTGAACTACGATCAATGGGTTCTTTCTTGACCTTGGGACCTTTTCTCGCTTGAGGAAAGCTTTGACACCCTACTGCCTACTATAGCCATTTTGGACAAAAACATTAAGGGGATGGGACTTTTCCTTAGAAAAGTGGTCTTCATCAGAAATTCTAAGAGCACGAGTGGCTAATATGTTGAGAACACCTATCTTTTGAGCAGGAAAATGGTGGGGATTGGTATGAAGATACTGCTCAGTATGAGTCTTTTTTCAATATACCTCATGGGAGAAAGATCCATTAGCTTTCCTAGAAATGAGGACATTAAGAAAAGGAAGGAAACCATTGACCTCATGCTCCATCGTAAACTCAATGGAGTTAGACTGATTATTGAGATGTTGGAAAAAAAGATCTAATTTATCAGGCCTGTGCTGGCATATGGTGCAGGTGTCATCAACAAATCTTTTCCAAAGCTTGGGTTTAAATAAAGTTGAGGATAAAGCCTTGGATTCAAAATCTTTCATGAACAGGTTAGAAATGATATGGGACGGGGGAAACCCATGGCAACCCCACAGGTTTGTTCATAGAACTCACCTTCAAATCAGAAAAAAGTAGAAGTGAGGTAGATCTCAACTAATTTAGACGTGTCGGGATCAGTAAGGCGAAAGATGACAACAAGGGATTCCTAAATGGGGATGCTATTGTATAGGAAAACGACATCAAAACTGATAAGATTGTCACCTGGTTCAAATCTCAAATCTTTTAATTCTTTAACAAAAGAAGAGGAGTCTTTGACAAAGGACTCCGTAATTTCTTTTTTAAATGCTAAAAGTATATCTATTTTAAAATCTTAGCCTAAGACAACTTGACATATTGCAACAAAAATTTAAAAATCAACCATCAGATTGACACACAATGTAGATGAACTTGATCCGTTGTAATGAAAACTTAAAGACCAATCATGAAATTGACACATTGTGGGGGCGAACTTGATCCATTATAACAAAAAAAATAAAACCAACTATCAAATTGACACATAATATGATCAGGTTGCTAGTTGAAGATTGACACAGACCCTGTAGAAAAAATAAAAAAATAAAAATT